>NDGM010996360.1:0-10964 GCA_002564305.1 Octomys mimax | reverse complement strand
TTGGAACCCGCTAGTACAGAAGAGGAAGCTTCAGTGTTTCCACGTGAAATAGTTTAAAATCAGCTCAGCCCCTTCGAAGCCAGCCCAGAGGGATCTTGCTGGGCCTGGGTGGGAGGGAGCACAGCAGCACCCAGGCTGAGCCGGTGTCCTGGCTCTGCAGCAGGAGAGAGCCCGTCAGCCCTGTGAGGGGTGGGCAGGCTATGGCTTCAAGCTGCAGGGGTCTGTCCTGTCCTCCTGTGCAAGTCCAAGCCCACGCAGTCTGAGGGCTGGCGAGCCAGAGGACTGGGAGCTCCAGGGGTGGGGCTGTGGCTGGAGGATTAAAGATGGGGGGAGGGAGCGCTTCAATGCCATTTTGAAGGGAGCTGGAGGGCAAGAAGCCAGTGGGCCTCCGGGTGGGAGAAGACATTGGAGAAACAAATATTGGAAAGGAAGCCTGTGCCAGAGCCCAGGTCAAGGGGAGCCTGAGTGATGGGATGCTGGTTTGAACAGAATAGTTCTTGATGAGTCCCATGGGAAGCTGAATGACAGGGACAGAGCCCCTTGAAGGGGTGGCATCTGGATTGCAGTCCTGGCCTCTCTAGTAATAAAAATCATGCTGTCTGTTTTTAGAATAATCTAGCACTTACAGTGTGACGGGATGAACACACTTTCTCTTTTATGCAACGGCCTATAAGGTAAATATACTTCCCTCTGGGTTTTTAATAAAGAGCTCGAGCATCAGAGATAGTAACAACCAGGCAGACTGAAGAGCCCCTCCGCCTTTACCTGCTGCTCAGCTTGTTGTCCAGACTCTGTTTCCCTGCCTGCCTGCTGTCTTCTGGCTGCCAGGAGAGATCTATGGTGTCGTGGAGCATCATGGGAACACAGTGAGATCTTGGGGACATGGGATCTCGCCCATGCAGCAGGGCTCCTGTTGCTGGAAGGAGGCACCTGGGCTGTCCAACGCTAGGTGAATCAGGGCTCAGGGAGGGCATGGCAGGCATAATCAGCCTGCGGTGGGCTGTACAGTCAGACAGAGTGAGCAGGCCAGTCCCGCGTTTATTGGCAAATTCCCTACCTCACTGCCCAGCCCTGGGCCTGCAGTGGACACCACGAGCCCAAAGCTCCTCAGCACCCTTCCATGGCCCATCAAGAGATGCCATCTGTAAGCAGTGCTCATCAGAGATAAGGGCTGGGGAGTCCCCACAAGACACCATTTCCAGGCCTCAGCTCACCACCACACTGTCCCTACTTCCCAGCTGAGGAAACTAAGCCAGAGAGCCAGGTGACTGGCATGGGGGCTGGCCCAGAGCCGGGTTCCCCAGTTCCTGCTGGACTGGTCTGATGTTACCTAAGACTTTGAGTACTACTGGGTGTGGTAGTTTAGGCTGCATCATAAAGCCAGGGGGGGAGCTAAGGTGCAGCTCAGTGGTAGAGCACTTGCCCAGTGTGGGTGAGGCCCCGGCTCCATCCCCAGCACTGTGAACCACAAACCTACTGGACTCATCTTGCTCAGTATAAATGTGTGGATTTGTGCCCCCTGGACATGTGTGCCGCCCCCTGGACATGTGTGCCACCACCTAGCCAACCGGTGAGCTCAAGGCAGGACCACTGGGAAACTGGGATGTGGGCGGGGCTCAGATGTGAGGCTGTACCTGTGCTGGGTGAGAGAAATTTCTTGGGAAGTGGCAGCCCTTGCCCCCTCTGCATGGAAGTCTCTCAGTGTCATCTTCTGAAGGCACCATCATCGTGGTTCCACTGAGGCCTACCAATGCAGCGTACAGGAGAAATGTGCCGGGCTTCCCGTCTGTACACTTCCGGGAGCTTCAGAGGAGGGGGTGGCCGCCTGCTCTGAGCGCCTCCCCATCGCCATGCTGGCTGGAGGAAGTAGTGATCAGGCCTCCTCCTGGGGAGCGGTACAGCCCCGGCCACTGCACGTGCCCTGGATGGTGCAGCCTGCTGCTGAGTTTTGACTGCTCAGATCTGCAAGAGACCGTGCTGATGAAGTTGTGTTGTAGATACTCCTCTTGTTCAGAGAAACTCTAGGAATGGCGAGGCGCACAGTGGCTCTGCCCCAGCTGTGTGGAAGCTGGGCCTCTAACCAGCTCAGCTCCTGCCACCACCCACTTATAGCTGGGACGTGACAGAGGAAGGGAGCGCTCCCTATGGGATATGTCAGCCTTTGTGACAGCTCAAGGCACTGCGTGTGTTTCTGAAAATATTGGAGGGATTGACTTATTTTTAGCCCAGCCTCATGGGATCAAAGAAGCCCAGCCATTTGGGCAGATGGACTTCTCATGCAGAACAGTTCGGGGCCTCTTCCTGGGGGAAATGAGCGATTTGAGGCAACGCGGGGTATCCCTAAGGTCCCACACGTTTTCCTGATGGCTCTTCTGCCGTCATGAATCTGAAATACATTCTCTGCCCTGTGTTCTTCAGAGTGTAGGCTCTAAGGTGTGGAAGCAGCAGAGCCACTCACCCGAGCTTGTGTGCTTCAGATGTCACCTCAATTTCCTGAATTCTAAAAGGGGCACAGTCAGAGTTCCTGCCACCAGGGGTTGGAATGAGACCAGAATAGTATGTCCTGCAGAAAGCTTTCTGTGTACTTCCTGGCCTGTAGTAAGTGCTCGGCAGATACTCTGTTGTGTCATGCTGTTGATGCTCTCCCTCAGTGTGGTAATCTGGGATAACCTGGTCCCCAAGAAAACTGGAAAAGGTGGGGCCTTGCCTCCCAGGCTGTGTATCCTGCTGGTCCTTGCAGTGTAGCTGTATTTATATGACTGTATTCACCCCATTTCTATGGAGAAGTTCAGGATGGCAGCATGGTTGCGCCCTGTAATATCAGACCTCTAGTGGGATCTCCCACCCTAGCTAGCAGGGGCCTATAGGTTTGACATTGGTCCCACCCTGTCCTTGAAAGTTCAGAAAGCTACCAGCCCCACCAGGGGGCAGTGGAGCCTTCCTTGTAACTCAGGCTCACAGGGGAGCCTTGCATGGGCGTTGGGGTCCTGTTCACTACATTCTTGCACCCTTGTTCCTAGTCCTCTCCCAAGTCATGCTCCTGGTATTCAGGGAAGTTGCTGCACCAAGCACAGGGCCCTGACACTTGGCTCCAGCCTCCAGGCACTACGGCCCCTGGCAGCATGGCTCAGCCGGGCGTTCCTGGCCCTCTCGCTGCCTCACTGCTTCTAGGCTTTGCCTTCGTATTCATGACAGATTTTTCACTGGAGACCCAAGGCTGCTTGGGCTGCCCTCTCCTCAGACCCACTCTGGCCAATGTCTGCACTCGATCCTAGAGTGCTTACCACCTAGCGTACTTTTCCTGATGGCCCCTTCCTTCTGCCTTGCTCCCCAGCTGACCTCCTAGGGTTTCTGGGGACACATCTGCCTGCACTTCAGCTTTAGTGTCAACTGTCACCCTGACGGGGCTGGGGTGCGCCTGCAACCTCTGGACACCCTCATGGCTGCCCTTCCTGGTTCTCCTGCACCGGGGCTCTTGCCACGGCTGTGATGCAATGACTGTGATCAGTGCCGGTCATCCTCAATGTTCTGTGTGTCCTGTAGGTAGAACTTGCCTGAGACGTCCTTGCTGCCACCCGGGGTGCCTTTTAGGGTCTGAGGCATAGCAGGTCTTCCCTTGTGCCTGTCAGACAGGTCTGGACAGGGACTTGACTGTCACCCCATGGTAAAAAGGAGAGAAAATGTCCTGGTTCCAGCTGGGCCCTTTGAGTCTTAATCCTTCCAAACACATTCTGCTCCCTAGGGTCAAGGCCCAACACGTGGGGCTGGTGCTTCCTAGGCAGCCCCAGAGCAAATGGGCAAGAGTTTGTGACCAACCCAAGGGTATCTCTGCCTGTCTTCTTGCGCCTGGGGAGCTAAGCCCCCATCATCCTACAGTGAGAGTTGCCCAGGTCTCAGATATGTCATTCAGTGAGGACATAGCTGCTGCCAGAGAGCTGTGGCTACGGCGGTGCTCCTGGAAGGAGACTGGGAGCCCCATGAGGACTCGGGACTTTTCCTGAAGTGGGACATGCAGTTGCAGGGCGCTGCTGCCATGGAGACACCAGGCTGAGTGAGTGCTGCGCAGGGGATTGGGGAGGCCTGCCTGAGCCCCCATCGTAGCCCACAAAAAGATCATTTTCTTCCTCTATGATTCCGTTCATCCTAACAGATTTTGCATGTCTGATAGTATCTACAGCTTTTTTCTTTCAAAATTTAGTTTAATTTTTTCCTAATACATAAGAAATTCATGTCATCTTTGGAACATACAGAAAGGCACAAAGGAAATAATCCACAGCCCTACTGCCTACAGGTAGGACCACACCTCAACATTTTGTTTCACCTGTTTCTTTTTTTAAAAAGATGTGTTAAAATTTCTTAGTAAGTGTAGTTTTGGAGTTAAAAGCATGTGAAAAGAAGTACTTGCGTCTCTCCGCATGCCAACGCAGTGCCCTGGGCCTTCAGGAAGCACCCTAGCCTCCCCGCCAGCCCCTACGAGTAGTAGGCTACTCCGCTGGCACACCCCGGGGCCAGGCCTTTCCAGGACCCTGAAGGCCCAGCAGTGTGTCCTCCCTGGGGCTGTGCTGAGACTGCACGCCAGAGGAGGCCTCCTGCTCCGGTGCACGCTGAGCCGGGTCTGCAGCTGCCTCTTCTGGCGTGGAGCTGAACGCCCACTCTCGCTGAAGCCCTGGGTGGGCAGGATTGTTGCCCCCAATGGGAATATCCCTCTGCAGGGAGCTGTGTGCCTGCAGCTCTGCCCATGTCGGAAGCACAGCCTGCGCTAGACGTAATGCCCTCTGAGCATCACCCTGTGGGGTGGCCTTGTGGGCAGGGGGCAAGCGGTGACTGCCACACGCAGGTGCTGTGTCCACCAGGCTGCTGAGGAGAGTGACCTGCTATGCACTCCGCCTCTGAACCCAGGTTTCAGGCCAGAAGGTCTGTCAGAAGTATTCCTTTGGTGTGGTCAGGATTCTTCTCATTTTCTAGTATTAACACATAACATACATGGAGGAAAATGATCAGAACCCAGGTGCACGTGGCTCCATGACCTTTCGTGACCTGAACCCACCTGTGTAAGCATATGTGGCCAGTACCCCCATCCTCAGGCACCCACCTGTCCCTCTGTTCCCAGACACCTGCTGCTGGACACTGATCACAGAGGCCAGCTTGCCTGCTTGGGAACGTCCTACAAAGGGAAGCACGTTGTACATGCCTGTCTTTCTCGTGGTCACACCTCTAAAGCGACTTCTGTCAGGCTGGCAGCCAGACCCCCTGGTCTCTTGGCCCCTGAGGTAGGCATCATTCTGAGCCACCACTCTGCAGAATCTCCCTGTGCAGGAAAGAGAGTTGATGTGTAAATAGGCAGCCTCTTCCCCTGGCCTGGATGGCATGGGAGCTGCGTCCGCAGGATAGAGGGCCAGCACACAGTGGGGTCTCTCTGAGTAGGGTTCTGAAGGATGGAGAGGCGTTCGCCAGAGAACAAGCACCTAAAAAGGCCAACCAAGGAAGGAGGAGCAGGGCCTTAGTTTTCCAGCTGGGGCTCTGGCCACGTGGCCTGGCTTGTCCTTTTGAAAGGTGGGGCCTAGGAATCTACATGCTAAGTTGGGGCAAGACTGATGCCCATGGTTCACACCAGCCCTTAGGAGTAGCCCATCTATTAGTGCCCTTCTGGCTGGCGGGGGGCAGCTGCCAGCCCCTGACATCTCAGGGGCTAGCATCTTCCCAGCCTGCGTGTGCCTTTCTGGCCCATCTAGTAGTGAAGTGTGCTGACTCCCAGAAGCACCAGGAAGCAGCTATCACTCAAAACGGTGTCCACCACCTCTGCCAGGAGGTAGAGCCTGTCTTAGTTAGTCTTCTCTTATTGCTGGGACAAATACCCTCAAAATGAGGGAAGGAAAGGTTATTTAGCTCGCACTTACGGAGGTTTCAAGACACTGGAGGACAGGCTGGGGTGCTGCCGTGTCCAGGATGACCCTCTTCACACCTCTTAGAAAAAAGCACTGGCTAGCCAGTTTAACAGTTCGTGCCAGGGAGATGGCTCAGTAGAATAAGCACAAGGGTCTGAGTTCAATCCCCAGTTCCACAAAAAAAAAAAAAAAAGCGCAAAACAGTTAGTGCCTCTCGGGCCCCGCCCTGGTCCTCTGGCCCCTCCCCAAGGAGTTATGGGGTGGTTGCTCCTCCAACCACTCCATAACTTACATAAGTAAGTCTGCCCCATAGCTTACATGAGGCTTTAGGGGGACAACCAGGCACAGATCATAACAGAGCCCTTTCTTCCACTCAAAAGCAAGTTCACCTCTTGGATTGGTGCTTTGCTCCAGGAGACCTGGCCCTGCTTGCAGCCTGTCACCACAGGACAAGAGCCAGGGCAGAGCTCTATATGGGAGCCTGGGCTGGGACTCTGGGTCAAGCAGAAGGCCCCTGCCTCAAGGGACCTTCCGAGTCAAATAAGGTGGCAGGTTATGATGAGTGGGTGCCCAGGGCCTTGGTCGGGCTGCGGCCATCATCTTGGGACAGTTGCCAGTGCCCACCAGTTGATTGCAGTTGAATACGCAGGACCAAGGAGCTGGAGCCAGCACACGCACTGCAGCACATGCTGCAGCTGTGGCCCCCTGAGCTGGCCACCTCAGCGCAGAGGTGGGGGTGCACCCCCAGCCGATATCTGGGCCCACAACCCTGGCATGGTGAAGATGCCTCCGGTGCCCTGTGGCAGGCGGCTTCCTTGGAGGCAAAAACCAGATTGAAGTTCGGGGCCTGGGCTGAATTCCGTAGGCGTATCATTCCCACATCTGGAAAATGGAGATCGTAATTGTGCTCATTTCTGAGGGCATCACAAGATCCGCCGAGACCACCCTGTGGCGTGGCTCGGGTAGATGCCACAGGCCATCCAGGCTGCGGTCAGGCAGTGTCGTGCATTGCCTCTAGCATCTTCCCAGCCTGTGGTGCACTGGAGCCTGTCCTGGGGGAGACCCCTTGGTACAGCAGGAGGAGGAGTGCAGGTTCAGGCGGGGCGCCACGCCGCCTTCCTGCACCCACTCTGCATGGCGCAGCTCCCGCTGGGTGGCACCTCTGCAGCACCCACCTGAGAGGCTCCTTCCCCTCTGCGCCCAGGGCCCAGGCAGGAAGTCCCTGCGTCTCTGTGAGGGCAGCACTGGGCATCCATGGCATCAGAAGTGTCTAGGTCCCTGAGACATCAGTGGCTGGCAGCTGCCCCCAGCTAGCTAGAGAAATGGCCAGAATCAGGGAGGTGGAAGCCTGGGAGCTGAGTGTGAGTGCAAGCACGAATGCAGGCGTGAGCTTGCCCAGGTGCTCAGGAGCTAGGTTTATGAAAACATGCCTCCTTGTGGTTTTTTATTTTCTTATCTCTAGAAGTCAGTGCAAGTCGCAGATATAAGTCAGGCCTGTGAAGGCTGGCATTGTCCTCTGCGGGAGCAGTTCAGTCGGGAGTTAGCTCCAGTTGTGGACGATAATAACAGCCCTGAGCAGAAGCCCAGGTTAGGGTCTCGGAGGTGGGAGGTGGGAGTCCTGATTGCTGAGCTCCCCTCTCCTGCCAGCTGGTGGGAAGGTCACTGTCCAAAGTGCACACGACCCCTTGGTACTGGAAGGGGAGCGTGGGTCCAGAGTCTACAGGAGTGGTGTCTCTGGCACTACAGGGCAGAAGGGACACAGTGGATCCTGGGTCCTGGGGATGGGCTCACTATTTGTGACTGTGCCAAGCTGCTGGTAAGCAGGGAAGGAGTGCTGTTTCAGGCCTGCTGTGACCCAGAGCATGCTAGTGCATATGCATCCTGCCATTCGGTAGGTCCGTCACCTGCAGATGCAGCAAGGGCCAGTGCCAGGCCCCCTCTGGCCTCTGGGACACGCATGCTGAATATTACCTCATGTTACAACTAAACAAGATGACAAAGCATTTTCTCATTGTCCTTGTGACCGAGGAGTCACTTAGTGTCTAGAATACTCATGCTCTTCCGTGACCTACAGCCTTCAAATGGTGCCTTTCTGCCTGCTGAATGCCTCCCTGTCAGCCCTGTGGGAGGTGGGCAGGGTTGGGCTCTTACCACTATTTCTGTGCAAGCACTTACTCTACTGGGCTATCTCCCCAGCCCTCCTATCCAGTTTTAGATACAATAATAATAGAGATACGATTTTGTGTTCAATATTTTCACCGAACATTACACCCTGAATAGTTTTCTATCCTTTTTTATCTCTAAGTTTTCTCTAAACCTCCTCTTCCTTCTTTCCAAACCCCACTCCCATGCTAGAATAATCTGTGCCACCTTTTTTACACCCATGTGTGCACGTGTGCACACAGACACACACACAGACACACACGAAGGAATTGTCGTGTTTGTTTTTGAGGACTGGAATCGTCCTCTTCCTAGCACATCCCAGACAGCAGACCGAGGCAGGGCCGCAGGTCCAGCTTGTGCTTTGCTGGGTTGGAGGCTAGTTGGCGTCTGCCAGTGTCTGCTGTGAATGCTCCCATGTATTTTCCCAATTCCCTTCTCATAAGTGTTGTTTTTCCTTTGTGTTTTCTTTTGGTTACAAATAAAAATACACCTTCTTAAATCTCTTTCATGGCTTAAACCTATTTTTGCTTTCTCACACAAGCGCTTGGACTTTAGATTCTGTTACGATTCCAGTGACGATTCCTTGTTACCATGCATCTGTGTGGAGAAGAGACAAGTTCTAGGAGGGTGTGTGGTTCACTCTCCCCATGTCCACAGGTGGGGGTTCGCAAGGGGTGAGCCCTGTCCCTGCCTCCTGGCCCGCCCTTGCTCTCCCTGGCACCTGCTGAAAAGATGCAGGCCCCCTGCCTGGCCCCAAGGCCGCCCCGCTGGGCTGGCAGGAGTCCCCCCAGCAGAGGTGGCTGCACGAGGACGCTTCAGGGATGTAGCAGTGACTGCAGGCGCTCTGATGGTGGCGGAGAACGAGAGCTGTGCCCAGCACAGCCCGCCGCAGAGAGGCCGGCACAGGCGCGAGTGCAGCACTCCGCAGCCCACCATTCCGACTGTATGGCCTGCCAAGCAAAGATCGTGGGCCCGCTTTCTGGGCTGGGGGCACAGAGGGCCAGGGGCGGTGCAGACCCAGAGTTCCAGGCTCTGTTGTGCTAACTGTGGCCTCTATTCAGGAGCTTTGGGGCCCCCTCGCAGGGCCCACCCTGGGACACACTGGCAGGGACTGGACAGGAGGTGCAGAGCCAACGGCCCCACCAAAGGGCCTCTGGAGGTCCTGCATCCCCAGCAGTGAGGCCAGGCCAGAGAGCCCCCCATCAAGGGGCTCCTCACATGCCCACATGACCTGCCCTCCCTGCTGTGGGCATTTGCCTTAGACATACCCTGCTCACAGGGCCACAGGGCGCTTCTGCCACCCTGGCACAGGAGTCTTCCTATGCCCCTGGGCCCCTTCCACCATCCCACCTTGGGCTCTGGGATCTCTTTAGGACTCCTTCCCATCACCCAGCCCTTTTCTTCCTATGCTAATCTTTACTCTGAGGGCCTCTTCCTGATTACAAGGAGCAAAGGGTAAGAGAGGGTGGCAGCCCACCCCTCAGGTAAAGCATGAGAAAACAGCCCCCAGTATCCTGGGGGGGTATGTTGATGGCACAGGGTGACCAAGGGGCAGTGGAAGGGCTTATGGGTAAAAGACCAGAGTTCAAGCAGTGACCAGCTGCTAGGACTGCCAGAAACCTCTAAGCATCTCCCTCCCTCTTGCCTCCTAGAGTCTCAGCCTTCAGGGAACTAAGCCCAGTGTAAGACCCCCAATTACCAGCATTCTAGTAGCCTGACTCCAAGGAACCAGGACAATCCCTTTGCCAATCTATTTGCTATATGTTTGGGGTTTAATTGGAGCATAATTGTAATCCATATGCCTGTTAAAGTAATTACACTTATAAACCTAATATAAACCATAGATCAATGGGTTTGTGGCTAATTAAGGCAACCATAATTAACATTTACAAAAACCTTTGCAATTAATGGAATATCCTGTAAGCTGGCCTTCAGAGCTGATAATGAGCCCTGCTCAGCACTTCTTTATTCTGCACATTGGGCCTTCTAGATCCTTCCATGGGGAAAGGTCAACGCCTGCTGTTCCCCCAGGGTTCCAACGCAGGCATCCAGCTGCAGAGTGATAACCGTGGGAGGCCAGGTTCTACGGCTCTCTGTCTCCAGGCTTATTTCCTGATCCAGTGCATTGTGCCTATAAAGGGGAATCTTGGAGAAAGAGACTGAGAAATCTTTGTTAAACTAGGTCAAAGTATTCTCTCGTGTGGGGCGTGGCACTCTCTCCCAGCCTTGGGAGTGTCAAAGGTCACCTTAGGCACTCCTCCCGCCTTGCACCTGCAGCCAGCTGTCCTCAGATAGCACCTCTGCAGTCCTCACGGCGTGAGTGAAATGGGCTGGAAAGGACCACAGGGAAGGGCTGACAGCCACACAGTAGGGCCAGGACTGTTCCTATTCCGGTATTGTCATCACCCATGCCAGCTGCACAGAGGCCCCATCCTGGTCCCTGGCCCCCACATAACAGCCGAGAGAAGCCCCAGCAGGCGGTGTGTGTCTCAGCCTCAGGAAGAATTACTGCAGGCTCGGGCTGGGGATATAGGTCAGTGACACAGGTGCCTGCCTGGCAAGTACAAGGTCCTAAGTTTGATTCCCAGTATCTGCCCCCCCCAAAAAAAAATTACTGCAGGCTCTGTGGTTTGGGATATGTCCCTCACCTGCTTCAGGAGGATAGGGACCTCCTGTCCTTACAGTGCTGCCCACGGGAAGCAGGAGCTCCTTAGGACAGTACCACTCGGGCCCAGAGTGGAAAGGATGGCAGCATGGGTCTGCCTGGGGACAGATGTTGTGCAGTGGCTATGAGCTCAGGTGGCCTGGATCTAGGCCCTGCCTCCTACAGCTGCTGTGGCCTTGGCCACGAAGAAGGTTGTTTTTAACATCTTTAAGATCCAGCTTGTACAATGAAATAATGTGGATATATATATA
>NDGM010996357.1:0-11876 GCA_002564305.1 Octomys mimax | reverse complement strand
CCCCAAGACTGCATGAGGCTTTGAGGGGACAACTAGACACAAACCATAACAACAGCTATATTGGTTCTCTAGTGCATGGGCTCTCTCTGTTTGGCAGGAAGAGAGTGAGGCTCAGAGAAGTTACACACCTTGCCTGGGCCACCCCAGGAAAGAAGGAGGTAGGGAGTGGATGGGTGGGTGAACTGGGTCCAGGCACCTCTGTGAGGCATTTGGTGGGGAGTTTCCCCGCCTTTGGTCCTAGTGCACTGCTAGCCCTCTGGCTGCTTCTCAGCCTCTCCCTACAGCCAGCTCTGGTCTTATTTCCTTAATTGCCTGGTCAATAGCATTTAATTTCAGGTTTGCACAAGAAGGCTTGATTCTATCTCACCTACTGACCCTTGATCTAAAAATAGACCTTTTCCCAATTCTCTAGTTGTCTTTCACTGTGTAACAAACTTTCCAAAAATATTTGGTGACTTAAAATAATCATAATTTTACTGTTTCTTACAATTTTATGGCCCAGGAATTGGGGCAGGACTCAGCTGAGTGATTCTCTCCAGTGCAGCTTTGATGGAGGGTGGGAGGTGGTATTCAGTAGGATAAACTGTTTGGGATAGTCCAAGATCGTTGGGACGGGGGTGACACACATGTGTAGTACTTTAGTGGGGAAAGCTAGAAGCGGGCTGCACTGGACTGTTAACTGGATGGGATTCCAGGTACCTGGCCCCTCCAGCATGGCACCATTCAGATGATAAGTTCTTCCCCAGTCAGAGAATTCTGTCCTTCTAAATACACACCACAGAAGTTTACATTTAATCCCCAAGGTAATGGTTTTAAGAGGAGGGCCACTGAGGAAATCACTAGGCCATGACAGCTCAGTCCTTCCAGATTGGGTTAGCCCCTAGGAACTAAGGGATCTTCTACCATGAGAGTCCACAGCAAGAAGAACAACCTTGGAGGCAGAGAGGAAGCCTTCCCCAGATGTTGATTCACTTGATCTTGGATTTCTAGCTTCCAGAACTATAAAATATAAACACCCATTGCATATAAATTGCCTCGTCTTGGGATCAGCAAGATAGCTCAGTGGACTAAAGCACCTGCTTAGGCAAGCTTAGGCAAGTTTAGGGACCGAGGTTCAATCCCCAGTACCACATGCTGCATCAGCCCCCACCCCATGGCGGGCTATGCAGGCCAGAGTCTGCGCATAGTGGCATATGCCTATAATCCTAGTGCTGTGAAGGCTGAAAGCAGGAGGATCACCAAGAGTCCAAGCTGCATAGTGAGACCCTGCAACATCCAAATGCATTAAAAACAATTACCTACTCTAAGGTGTTTTGTTATGGTAATGCAAACGCATTCTGCCCTTGAACATGAACTGGACTTGGAGCCTTGCTGCTAATGAATAGAGGGAAACTGTGTGATGTGTGATGTCCAGTGGTAGGTCTAAAATAGCTGCAGCCTGGTTTATTCACTCAGCAACAGCTTTGAGCACATACTGACACACACATACTGATGGTGATTCTGAAGCCATCATGAAACGCATTTAGGTAATACATCCAGTTAGAGATGCCAAAGGGTCCTTGCGCGCCAGCCCCAGATGTTTGATCCTTCTGAGTCCCGGCATCAGCCATGGGAAGCAGGAAGACTGGCTCAGCTCAGCCTCCAGCCTCTGAGCCACATGGATGGCCAAGTGTGTGTTCTACGTGACTTTCTGACCTTCAGAATTCAATACAAGTATCATTTTGTTTGCACTCCATTCACATTTTGACTAATTTGTTTGTAGCCACAAAAAGAAGCAACACAGGAAGCTGGGAGCACATGCTGCAGTAGAGAAGGGGAAGCTTCCTAGGCTGACATGCCCAGGCCTTGGGTGTCATAGTCATTTCTAACACTGTTTTTCAGTCAGCACAGACACAAGAGTCAGGGGAGAGTCACAGCTTCCAAGGACTTAAGTGATCATTCTTCTGTACCCTTCTAATCTCATGGCATGTTGTTCTCTTCATCCCACCTTCTCCCACTAATGCTAAACTCTTTAGTACACACTTTGTATGTTATTGCTTTTCTTTTGAATTAGAATCCTTTCTTTTACCAGCTTCTTTGAGTTTCTATCTTCTTTCGCCTTTTGTATCACACCTTCAATGTCACTATCTTAGCAAGACCTAGTCTGACCACACTTGCTAATGTGCACCTCTTCTTCCTGTTATCTTCACTCATAACATCTTGAGTTTTTTTATTTTGTTTATGCAATGGAACTGAAATTTGTACACTGCATCTCAGAAATGCAAAAATGATTGTTTAACATTTTTTTCTGTAGGCAATGTCAATCTGCCCTAGAGCACTCCTCATTACAGTAGTTGCTGAGCCCGTGCAGGGCGTTGTGTGGGGGTAGGGCACACACTCTGCTTCTTTCCATCTACAATGGTCTAAGACAGCCTACTGTGGGAGAAATCCTGTATCTTTTGTGAAAATACTCCATTTATTCTAAACCTGAACTTGCTATCAGAACTCTTTCTTCTCCTTTACTGATCTCCACTCTTCATTTTTTTCCCAGATTCTATTTACTCAGGGTAGCTTTTCACTTTCCTAGTGTTGAGAGAAGAGACAGTCCTGGAACTTCTTTCCATGGTGGCTCTGCCATGGCATGACCTCACAAACATTTGTCTTTTTTTTTAATGTATTTGCCACAGGGTCTCACTACACAGCTCAGACTCCTAGTGGTCCTCCTATTTTCAAGTCTTCCAACACTGGAATTACAAGCATGCACCACCATGCTGAGGTTGGTGGCTGGCTCAGCATGCCTGTTTGCCAGGCCTGCATGGCATGTAGTACCAGGGATTGAATCCGGTCCCTGAGCTTGCCTAAGCAGGCTCTTAATCCACTGAGCTATCTCACAGGCCTTACAAATGTTTGTCTCAATGTCCCTTGAGTCTGGCTAATCCTGCACAAGTGTCATGGTTGCAGTTGTCACCAAATGCCATTTTACTCCAGGCATGATCCCTCTACTCCTGGCGGACTCCTCCTCCAGCTTCAGGCCTATGCCTGTCCATTCAAGACCTTACTGACAAATCCCCTCATATTTCAAAACTTCCTGGTGTATTAAAGGTTTAGATCTCAGGATCAGCCACTCCACTGTGTTCTTGCTGGGTTTACTTGAACACAGTCATGGCAGAGGAGAGGAATATTTACCTTCTTGGGATCCTTTACCGTGCCCTGGCTTGAGGCAGGGACCTAGAGCACAAGTGCGTGGACCGTGCTTTGCAGAGGTCGAGCAGCATCTCCACCCTGATGAGACCTCTTTGTTTATCTCTGCTACAGAAAGATCTCGACTTCTTTATCTCCAGTGGGAACTTCCCTGCTCTGACGTATTCAAAGTTCTTCATATTCTGGATGCCTTTGAGAAAATGTAAATCCCTTGTATTTCTTTCTCACTGCTTTGGCCTTAAAACTCATAATTCTCACTAATGCAGTGGATTCCTCTGACTGAACAGGATAAAGGTAATATAAAAAGGAAGGACCTTTTAGTGCGTGTACATGGAGGAATGTAAGGATGAGTTTGTATGAAGTGTCTGAGTTGGTACATGCATGTGTGGGCATGCACACATATATGTTCATACATGATACATGTGTGTATGGTATGTGTGCCTTTGCACACATTGATATATGGAGATATGAAAAATTACCCATGTTGCTTCTCCCCACAGTATTGAGCATGACAAGTCTGCCTAACTTTGTCAGTTTCATCGACAGAAACAAAGCACCATCAGAGTAGGGTTGCACCTTTCCAGTTCATGTGTGTGCTCCTGGTACCTGAAAGAGACCCTGACCCATCACAGGTGCTCAGAGGGCATTTACTTATCAATTGGGATCCATAAAGCTTAAAGAAAATGCTGAGCTTTTCACTTAAGTCCTGTTTCACCTTTGTAAATTAGATCTGTTACTTTCCAAAATGCTCAAAGACAGTAAATTTATGAATAACAAAAATGGGCAGTATTGATTATGTCTTGTGCTACGTTAAATATTCATATGCAAATCTACCTTATCCCTTGCAACTGTCCTACATGGTGCATGGCATTAGTATTCCCATTGCATAACTGAGACTGAGGGTTACAGCAATGAAGTGACTAAGGTTTAAAGGTCAAAAGGTGACAGAGCTGAAATTGAGTCTGTGCTTGCTTTGGACCAGACCAGTTATATTACCTCGGAAACAGGATGCATTTGGGGCTAGTGTGAATGCCAGCTGCATGGTCTCCTCCTCAAGATCAAGCTCTTGGAATGATGTTCAGCACAGAAGTACTGTGCTAAAAATCCTTGTTTTGTGTATGCAACAACCCGTCTTCCTTAAAATTTCCATTGCCTCTATGAAAGAATACGATTTACATCTATATGTCTGTAAGGTATGTTAAAGCAGATTTGTTTCTGTCTCTCCTGTTCTACTGCCCTCCCCTACTCAGGACCAGGGGCCACCAGCGTCAGAATTGGTACATTACCTCATGCTTTAGAAGGCTTTGGTGAATGAGGCAGACTTCATCCCAGATGCACAGAAGTCAAGATGATGGTGGTGAAGACTCTATAGTAAGCTCTGCTGAACCAGATAGAAAGGCACAGAAGAAGAGAGGTGGGCCCCTGAGACATGAGCCATGCCTGGAAGAAGGTGAAAGAGCACCCAAGGTACTTGGTGCCCAGGATGAGATTGGAGGTGGGGAGCCTCTGATTGTCTCAGGAGGACCAGTGACAGCTCTGGCCTGCTTTCTGCAAAGGTTCTGTCCCCATAGAGAGTACACCCAGCATTCAGAGCATCAGGTCATAGTTGGGACAGCAGGAAAGAAGTAGGGCTCCAGGCAGGTTCAGAAAAGGCCAATGACAGGCCTGAAGAGGCATCTCATCGCCCCCAGGAGTGCCAGGGTCATGCTTGGGTTTTTGTGAATGTCTCACCAAGGAAGAGGAGCACCTCACATTCTCTTCCTCTTTTCCATGTTCTGAAATGAAGGAAAGACCTTCAACTTACCCTTGTTAACTTCAAGTACTATAGGTACACAGGACATGGTTCATATCAAGGTTTTGGTTTTTCCAAGGAGGCTAAAGGGAGCACAGTAGGTTCTAAGGCACAGAGGCTGGTGGTTTCAGTGTTGTTAAAGGGCCTCTCCTTCTAGTCCCTTGAAGGAAAAGTGTCACCTTTTTTACCTTGAAGAAAACCAGAAACAAATTGACTGTTGCAAAACAAGAACTGCTGAAGTAGGCCACCCGGGGCCCACTGTGGGTAGAAAACTGCATATGAGAGAAAGGATGAGGGTCAGGAACAGTGGGCCTCCGCAAGCCCCCAGATACCAGCTATGCCTGGAAATTTCAAACAAATGCTGCAGACCAAAGGTCGCTGCTGGCTGCACAGGGGCTCCTGAGCTGGCCGCTGGGAATGCCTCTTGGTCCCATTTCAAATTAAACATTTCCAGTTTCATATTTCTTGCGCTGGATTTCTGCATAAGAATTTGCTTGAGAAGCGGGTTCTGGTAGGTATGGATAATACATCCCTGCAATTCCAGCTCTCAGGGAGGCTGATGCTGGCATGTTGCAAGTTCAAGCCCAGGCTGAGCAACTCAGTGACTTAGAACTGTCTCAGAATATAAGAATGAAGGCTAAGATGTAGCTCACTGCAAAGGCCTTGGGTTCAATACTCAGTAATGTTAATAAAACAAAATGAAAACAAGGAAAGAGAAAGAAAATACAGGGAGAGAGAAAGTACATTCTGCTATTGTATGAAGGCGTTAAGTTCCCTCTGTTGGGATCTGCTGATGTTCAAAGGAGACAAAGTCCTGCAGAAAGCAGAATTCTCCCAAAGGACACAGATGGTATGAGGCTGGAAAGAGGCTTGAACCCTCTTCTCTGTCCTTAGCATCTGGAAGGGGCTGAGCGCCATCCAGCAAGAATTTGCTTTCCCCGTGACATTCAGTCATTGCCAGAGGCAGAGCAAGTGGCCTGGTAGAGCCTCTTAGGTTGTCTGAGGCCAGCTGCTCTCGCTGCACTGAATGCCGTCTCTGATTAACTGCCCTGGGACAAGACTAGGCTGCCTCAAGTGTTTATTATCTCAGCTACAGAAGGCCTGACAGGAAGAGCAAAACACCTCTTTGATACATTCACATCCAAACACTTCCAGCCTTTTAGACAAGGCTGCCTTTGTTAGCCCTAGAGCCCTATTGGCCTTTTTCTATACAGCCAACAAACAGTCTTCATTCCTGGCAGGATTTAGACCACTGTCCCAGCAGTCAGGATATTCAGAGAGGCGAGGCAGGAACATCATGCCCTCTACAGAGCCTCTCTGCCTTCTTCTGTCCTCTTGACTCTACCTGGGCTTGGCATAGCTTGGTTGAGAGAGGAACTGGCATTGAAGGAGCACATGGAGGGCTGGGGAGATAGCTCAGTAGAATAAGCACTTGCCTGGCAAGCACAGGATTTGGAGTTCAATTCCCGGTACCACAAAATAAATAAGTAAATAAATAAAATATGGTATTTTTTTAAAAAAAGGAGCACATGGAAGATGTCAGGCACTGCCCTGGATGGTCTCTACACCTATCTCATTAGATCCTTTTGACAACCTTGAGAGGTATGACCTGTTAGTTGGAATAGAGTAGGTTCTTCTGCAACAATGCATAAACCCTGGCATCTCAGTGGCTTCATGCAATGGAAGGTTACTGTTTTTGTGAACCCAGGTTGGATCTTAACACAGATACAGCGTGAGATGCTCTTCCTTTAGGCTATAGCTAGGACTCTCCCAGCATGTTTAGCATCAGACTCTTCTGCTAATTCTTTTTTCCTTACCATGGACATGAGGCATTCATAATTCTTCCATTAAATGTTTACAGTATTTCTAGGGAGGTAGTATGAGCCTCAGGACACTTGGAGGAACACAGTGTTCTTCCTGCCTAGCTTACATTACTAACCATTCTATGTCATGAATGAAAACAAGAATGTCATAATGGAATTCCTTCTTCTTACTTCCCAAGAGAAATTAGAAGGCTCCCTTCACCCAACTACAAATATAGCTATTTGTGAAAAATGACAGCCCTATTTCATTCACAACATACTAATGGAGTAGGAAAGAAACACGTTTGAAACACAAATTATGAGGTTTAGTTAGGTTGGTGAAAAACTTTTATTATTAGCTATAAACAATCAGGGTTAATGAATCAATACATCTGCTCACCGAAAGTATAAGTGATTATTAGAATTGTAGATAAAACATTCCTACTCACAGAAGGCTAATGGAACGAAAACAGTAATTATAATGCCAAAAATATTGCTAAGTGTTAAAATTGACACCGGGGAAAAATGAAACACTTTGCTTAATTTTTGGTAACATTACATGTTGAGACATGACACGCCTGGCATTTCGATTGACACAAAACCTCATTTTTTTTCACTCAAGCACTTCTCAAACTTTCACACTCTGCTTTGCAATATGGTTTCACAAACCATGGCCTGGCTCCCGCTCCCTGCAAAGCATCGCAGGCTGAAGGTGTATTTTCTTTCTTCCTATACATCGCTTAAACTCAAGAGTCTGGCTTTGTTGTTGTTTGCCTTAACAAAAGTGATCTGAAATGCTATCCCTTAAAAGTGCCATATTTCTTCCCAGGAGGATCATCATATTTAGGGACAGAAAGTGTGACTGGCAACCCACAGGGATCAGTTGAACCCAATTTCACATAATGCTGATGTGAACTAACAATAATCAAAATGTAAACCAGGGATCGTTTTCTATTTTGTCTGACATTTTTGGACAATCAAAAGATTTTGCCTGGTGATAGCCTACAATTTCTATTTTAGTACACTCTCTATAATATATGCAGGTTTCTACAAACAAAAAGAACCCCACAAATTTCAGCAGGTCGACAGTCTGAAAGGGCCATCTCCTCAGAGCGCTGAAATCAGCACCATTGGAACAAAGCAGCCTGTCCTTTTAAGAAAAATCCCTCTATAGAAATGCTATAATTCCCTTGTTACAAAGGAGCCTTTTTCCAAGCACGTAAAGTGCCAGTTTGCTCAGAGTGACCTCTGCTTTCATTCTATCAAGGTTGTATCTGATTACAATGTAAGACAGATGAAGGGGATGTCGTACTCGGCAAAAAAAGAAAAAGAAAGTTTTAGTCTTGGGTCACTTGCAAAAGTGGTTCATCACTTTTATTGGCAATGTTTTCAATATCATTCTGGGCTGGATTTCCTATGTTGGACTGGAGAGATCTGCAGGTTCTTTGATGTGCTTATTGAAGGTTGACTCACACAGGTGAACTCTGGGCTGTGGTGCTGCTTCTGAAAAGTGAGGCAGCAGGACAAGCTGGAGTTGCAGGAGACGTTGGTGTCAGCTCTGCCTCCTACTTCTGTCCACAGGGCATTTGGTCCCTATGCATGCCCTGAGCCACAGCCCAAACCCCATAGGAATGAATGTGACTTCCCCAAGAACATTGTACATAGTAAAGAACAATGAAAATTTTATTTGTGCGTTACTAAGGACAAAAAAGGATGGTGATTAAGAGGACAAAAGACTTGGTACTTTAAACCTTGCTCTACTACCTAATAATTATTACAATTAATTATTCTGTATTATTTCCATCATACAAAGTCACTTGTAAGTGGCCTTGGGTGAGTAATGAACTTGCTGACCCTCAACTTTTATACTTTCTTCATAGAGTCATCAAGAATTAAATCAGATGATGGGCATCACTCCAGGAGCATGGTGTCCAGGATATGGCAGGTGCTCAGGAAGTCTCAGATATGATTATTTATAGTTACAAGGCCTTTAAGAGGGAGATAAAGGCCTAGGAATATCCCTTTCATTGAAATCCATGAGAAAGAATATTCTCTTGTGTAATCAAAGTGGCATAAATCTTAGAGTCAACACTTCCTACCTCCTGTTCTTACTTCAGAGACTTTGACTGAATCTCTTTCCAATGTGGAGTTTCTTAAGTATGGCACTAGAGATCATAGTTCCTGCCTCCTATTTCCTGAGGGTGATCCATAAACATTTTATAAATACAAGGATGAGATGCCAGTCTGCAGCATGGAGAGAGAGCTGCACATATGGTAGGTAGTTTTGGGGATGGACTCACCTCCATCTCAATGGAAAAATCTCTGGCCCACTCAGGTTAACAGCCCTTCCCAGTCCCCAGCGTCCATCCTCTAGGCTCCCAGCCTCTGTTGGGAGCAGCAGCTACTCCCAGTATCCCTGTGCCTACTTACGACTGCCAGCCATTCCCCAACAGAAATCTGGACTGATGGCCCTAAAGCTAGAAGCCAAATCACATGGTTTCCTTGTTTCTACCCTACTGCCATTGTCTTCAGTGCAGGTTCCTGGCTTCAAGCCTGATCTGCTCCCCTTGACCTGTCCAGATGCATCTTTCTCTCCTCCTCCTGCTCGTTTTGACCCAACGCTATGGTCCCTACTGTCTCTTTGAAGCTTCAAGGCATTGTATGCTCCTTCCACCTGGATCTCTCTCCACCAGCTCTCTCCTGCTCCTTCTTTCTCTGTGTTCACATCTTTCATCAGAAAGGCCACCTGACTGCCTCCTTCTCCTTCCACCTGTGCTTTCTTTGACAGTGAACATCATCTTGTATCTATGGTAGTTGCCACTCCTGACCATTCCCCTTTCTATTTTTTGAAATGATTCCTCTCTATGTTCCCTCAAAATCTAACCCCTCTGAGATAAGGTGCTTTGTGTGCATCGTTCATCCTTGTATCATCCATGCTTCGTACAGGCCCTGGCACAAGGTAAGTGTTCAATCAATGTTGGATTAATGAATATAGATTACTTGCTATGTGCTGGGCACTGATTAGGGTATCCTCAATTTGGGGATGTATATGGTGTATTGTTCTTAATATAATTTAATATTGCAAGAGAGATAAGCTGCAGATATTATTCAAGAACAAAAGAAAGATAAAGGAATTTAAATAAAATGGGCATGATATTGAGGATGGTAGAGACATCTCAAGGTGGCCAATAAGAACTGAATCTTTGAAACCATGCGCCAAATTAAAATGCCACCTCCCAAATACATTGCATCAGATAGAAATGGAATATATCTCATTGTTTGTAAACAAATGCTTCCTATTAATGTCATTGTTGCTTTGTGTAATGACAATACATTTGCACTTGCTCCTCCAAAGCTCAGAACCTCTATTTTAAGGTGGTTCCTTTCTTTCTTGTACCCCAGCAAAGAAAGCCCCAGACTTTCAAATTTCAACCACAAAGCTCTGAATTCATGAGGAGACCATGGGAGGTGTTTCAAGGAGTGGAAAGGTGGGAAGGCAGGCTGCGGGTATGGCCCTGGGACATAGCTCCTGCTGCTGCCAGGAGACGACTCTTGCTCAGAGCTCACAAGCCCCACACAGTGTCATCAGGGGAGATGCGGGCGAGTGGCTCTCACAGCAACATGCAAGAAGAATTGCTGTTAAAAATATTGTGACAAGTTATATGAAGCACTGAGGAATAGTCCTGAGTTCTTGAGAGTGAAGCAATCGCGCCCACAGTCATAAAAGTGCCTTGGCAAGTGAGGACAGGAAATGTAATAAAAGGAGGGCCATTGTCTGAGCTCGTAAAGGAGGGGGGTGATTGTGTAGTTACAGTCCTTCATAAAATCTTCCACACAGGAAAAGGGGAGAAACTCATGCAGCAGACAATGCCTCCATCATGCACGTTAACCTACACCAGATTGGCTGGCTGAAAAACAACAGGAGTGTTCCATTATTTTGCCAAACAAAGAGGCCTTGAGGGATTGACCTGTTATTTTAAATTCAGCACAAGCCATGTTCATGAGGAGAAAACTTACCAAGTGATGGTTAAAAAACTTGTACTAGGACCTGTTGTTCTGACTATGTGGCATAAGATAATCAATGACTGAGTCAAGGTGATTAATTCCAGTTTCTATAACAAACGACTCCATAACCTTGGTATCCTAACAAATCAGTACAATGTGGGTCAAAGGAGAGTTCTGCTGCTGGGACTACTTTTCTGGGACATAGAACAGTAGGCACCACCATCTTCAAGGTATGTATGATTCAGAAAGTCACCCTAGGTGTTACCCTCCAGCCCACAGACAGAAAATAGGGCAAGGATATGAAGGGTCACATCAGGTGTCCTAGAGATTCCTGGGACTTAGAAATATAGTTTACCAAGCATTCTTTCTTTCTGATGTACAGTGGTGGAGCAGGAAAAGAAATCTGACAGTGTAGCCTTCAATTCACACAAGAGGAAAAGAAGGCATGCAACAGTTTCAGGGCCAAGCAATGTGGGAGTCCTGCACAGAAGAAGTTGTCAAGCTGCCTTGCTTGGCAGGCCAGGAGTTCTCCAACACACTGCCTCACATTTCCGGTAAGGTGGTGATAGCTCAGTGGCTGCCCCTTTAACCTCACAGTGGGCAGGGATCCTCGTTCACCATCTTCCATGACCATGCCTGAAGTACGTTTAGGAGAAAAGATTTCCTTAGAGGCAATAGTCTTTGGAGCAGGGTCTTTGTTATTGAATGATTGAAGGCCCATAGACATTCTAAGCCTCAACCTTTCAAGGATCCTTTTAGCTCAAACTTGTGTTTCTTTGGGGATGCCATTCTCCCCAAAGCTCAGGAACATGTGGTCCTCCTGTTTCCAGGCAGGTCCAGTTAGCAGTAACTTTCTGGCCCATAATTTTCAAGCCTATTTTACTTTTCTGACCTGTCTTTCCCTGTGAGCTTCGTGCTACATGGAGACCATCAAGGTGAACTGGAGATCCTGCTTTCTTCATCTGATCTTTGTTATAGTGTTTGGTCACACTGTTCTCTTATTCATTTATTTATTTATTTATCTTTTATTTTTATTTTTATTTTGTATTTTAGGGAAGGGTCTACAGGGTGTTCAGGGTCTCACTACTAGATCGGAC
>NDGM010996353.1:0-11773 GCA_002564305.1 Octomys mimax | reverse complement strand
GGGGGGGGGGGAGGTCTGTTCTAGCTCAGCTAGAAGCCTCCAGTAGATCTGCCAAGTTGGCAGGTAAAGAAAGCATCCCTGGATGGGGAGGGAAGTGGCGGGTCATGCAGTTGGGCCAGCTGTCTTCCCAGTGCCTCTCCCGAATCCTGGTAACATGCACGTGACACTCTCTGAATCTGTCACAGAAGCCTGCAGGTGGCCTCACTTATCTTCATGCAATGGACGAAGAGCACGCCTTCAGGCGAGCCACGGACCCCTTCCCAGGCTGGAAATGCAGACAGACCTGCGGCAGCAGAAGGGACTGTGCCCCGCCCACTGTGCAGGGCGATGCTGCTGCGAGCGCCCGCCAGGTGGAAGCCACGTCACCCTTACCTAGCCAGGGAGACGAGCACACTCATGTTCTTGTGCTACAGTGACACCCAGTCCTCCACCGGAAAGCAACACGTTCTGTAAGTTTCTTTGTCTCTTTTCACTTTTGTATTTAAAAAGGAAAGCATGCCTTGAAACGCGAGACTCCTACCAAGTCCACGGGCTTTCACTGGGTCCTCCTCCACCCACGAGGCACAAACGTCAGGAAGTTCCCTTTTCTCTTTTTTTCTCCCGATTCTCCTCCACTCACCCAGTGTGACAGCCTCCATTTCAGACGTGCCCCCAAGCTCTAGAGTGTGGACGATGGCTGGACCACGGGGGGCGGGAGAGAGTGGGCAGCACACTCCGAGTTCAGGGCAGCGCGGGAAGTTAGAGGTGTGGCCTGGGTAGAGGAGGTCCCTAGGACTGGGGTGTGCCCCGGAAGGGTGGGTTCTTGGCCCTGGCTCCTCCCCTCACTCTCTGCTTCCAGGCTGCACCGAGGTTCACAATTGGCATGCCCCGTGACTTCCCACGTTTCTACCTTGGACCCAGAAGACAGTGGACTGAATCCACCGAAAACTATGAGCCAAATAACCTCTCCTCTTGTAAACTGTGGGCGTTGTGGGACTTGTCCCTGTAAGGAGAAATCTGACGATCACACCCAGTCAGGGGCAGCATTTGCCTACAGGAAAATGTGTTTCCAATGAGCAGAGCCCCCTGAAAGACAGAGGAAGCATCGTCAGCGGAGGCCAGGGGAGGCTGAGGGCGGCCTGACACACAATTTCCCAGGGCTCACCGCGTGCCCCCAGCTCCATCCTACTGCTTCTCACTACATCGGCACTTTTTCCTGTTCTCACAGCTTTGGCAAAGGCTTGCTTTCTTCCATGCACTGGAATTACTGTGCGCTAAAGGAAGACCCTACAGACCGCGAGCAGCCTGGGGCTCCCCAAATCGAGCATTCCGTTATCAGTTGCAGACTTCACTCCCTCAGCATAAACTTGCAGCCCAGTCTTTCATCAGCACCCTCATTTCTAAACACCCAAAGCGCTTCCTTCAACTGTGTTTCATCAATGCAGGAATTTCTGCGCTCAGCCAGGAGCAACTTCCCAGACATGCTCAAGAAGAGAAGATATCAGGATTTTGAGACAACCCAGAGTCCCATTGTCCCTGACCTGGGCTGTTTGTGCCTCATGAATCCCAAATCTCACATGCACAGCAGTCTCTGCTTTTGAAGCTAAGGGCTTTGACTGCCAGGCTTGACAACATCCCAAGCATGGGCCAGGGCAGACACCTGTATGTCCTGTGTCCCTGTGTAATCCCTTCCTCATTTCTGTGTGGAGGAAGGAGTCACAGCCTGTGGTTGAAGGGAGGACACACAACCCCTATCTGAGGGGGATGTACCCTCAGAATATGTCTGTGTCCACCTGCCACCTGGGTGTCCTCTCAGTGGGCGAAAACTCCACAACTTCATATGAAAACTGGATGACTACTTGCAGACAGGATTTAACATTTTAAAATTGCCCAACGCCAGACAAATCACTCTCATAATAATGCTACCTATGCAGATTCAATTAGGAGCTAATAGTACCCAGATGAATATTTTAGAAGAAAGAAGCACTTTCCCTTATTAATGAAGCTAATTATATATTCATGGAAATAAAAACAGTGGCCAGTATAACACTGAAGATATCTCTGTCACCCATAGCTGCTTTTCATCTTTCAGGCATGATGACCTGCATGATGACCATGCATCAGGCATGATGACCTGCATGATGACCATGCATCAGGCATGATGACCTGAGGCTCTGAAGGCCCCTCTAAGCCACTTCTCTGGAAGTAGTAGTCTCAACAATGCTAATGATCTGGACAAACTTTAAGGTGACTGAGATGGCCCCACGGCACCAGGGTCAGCTGTCTTCTGCAAACCTCAGGAGGAAAAGAGAACAGAGATGGGATAAGGCAGCTCTCAGACCTCAGATAGTCTGTCCCAGCTATGGTGCAGAGGTTCCAGCTGCATCTACTGTCCTGGATCAAGAGCCAGTTCGCTAGTTCAAAACACACTTGCCCTTGCTCTGCAGGAACTTCGGCACAGCCATCTAGACCTGCATCAGGAAAGGCTGCAGCCTGGGACAGTTGTCTGAATAGGGTCCAAGCCTCCTCCGCAAGGAAGCCTGTGCACACTTCCTTGCTTCCCTTGCCTTCACTCTGCTGGTGTCTTGTATGAGTCACCATCCCATCATTAGGACACAATACCCAACACCCATAGCATAAAGGAAGTGAGGCTGACTTGGGTTCATGGTTTTTAGAGTGTTGAGCCCATGGCTGGTGGCTTCACGGCATAAACTACAGGATCGAAGGACATATCGCTGTGAGCAAACATGGGGGGACAACTGGTGGGAAATGAATGTAATATGCAAAGCAGACTGGCAACTCTAGCCTTTTAGAGACCAAGTGCCCAATTGTAACCCAAACCCACTTATTTATCACATAGCCCCACCATTTCAATTACATCTGAATCCTGAGGCTGTAACTTAGAGAAAGAATCCATGCATTAATGCCTTTTGTCTGAAAAGAAAAGCACAGTAACATGCATGCCCTGAGTTCAGCACTGCTAGATGAAGGCTAAGAACTCTCTGATTGTGCTCATTTTATTTGTTGTTATGAAATAGTGTTCTTCTTAGGAAATTCACACTGAACTATTTTCAAATAAAGAGCTGCCCTGTCTATTGCCTACTCACAAACAGCATAGAAAAATATTACAAGTATATGGAAATAGATGACCAATAGATGTGACACATAGTAGCAGTTAAGATTGTGATGAGTCACATAGAATTTCTTCCTGTATATTTTATATGTTTCATTTTTACCAGATACACATCTATGAAAACTAGAGGCAATTGTTCATACAACATTTCAGATGATTTGCCTAGAATCGTTGCATCTTGCTTCATTCATTTTGTGTGTGTGTCCCCTTGTCCTTTTATTTATTTCCTTTCTTCTGGCCAGCTTCTCTTTTCATGCTGGACACAGAAGTGGACACCCACCCACACCCTGAGTCCCCTCTGGAGGACCTGGTACTTCCAGGCTCTGAGTCCCCCAGGTGTGACTGTCCCTGGCTCATCAGGCAACTAGGACCTGTAGCAGAAGACATGTCCACTGTCCTTTCTAAGTTGTGTATTTACTTTTTTCTCCCAGGGCAGGGTGGTGGGAAACCGAGTTCTCTCTATGTCCACAGCCCACTCTGTGAGCCCCTCAAAAGAAGATGTAGAGCCCCTGCCCCTCAACTGTAAGCCCTTGCCACCCTGACCAAGTCAGTCCTCAGTTTATTCCTGTACATGTTCTCTCCTGCTGGGATTACAGGCCTGCATCTCAGTGTCAGCTAGTGCGGGGTGATTTTAGATGTAGTCTAGCCCATGCCCTCTGAAGCAAGGTCAGATTTGCTGACCTTCTGTTGTGGTTGATACATTAGGCCAACTTGGGAAGTCCAGAAATTTAGCTAAGTAATTCAGCAGTTCCACATTCTGGGGTATACAGGGCATGATCTTATGGCTCTAGGATGCTGTTCATTGTGACAAGTTGAGAAGTTGAGAAGTTTAACTAAGGGACTTAGCAGGGGCTCAGGGTCCTTGCTTTGTAAATGTCCTGAGCCTTTGCAAGAGGAGGGTGTGGGGATGGTGTGAGTGCTACAGTTGCCTTAGTGGTGGTGGTCTTGTACAATTTTAAGGGAGAAAAAGAGGCTTGCTCCCCACCATTTGCTCCTGCTGCTTTTGCTGTCTTCTGCCACCTTGAACTGTTGCCCCTGCACCATGCCATCCTGCCTTGGAGCCAGCTGATTACAGCCTGACACCTCCACACACTGTGAGCTAAATAAACCTTTTCTTCCTTAACTTTTTTTTTTTTTTTTTTAATGTATTTGGTACCAGGTCTCACTACACAGCTCAGACTAGTAGCGATCCTCCTGTTTTCAGCCTCCCTAGTGCTGGGATTGCAGGCATACGCCACCACGCCTGGACTCAGTCACTGGCTCAGTGCACCCAGGAGCAGGGCCAGCATGGCATGTGGTGCCAGGGATCAAACCCCGATCCCTGTGCTTTCCTAAGCAGACACTGAGTCTGCTGAGCTATCTCGCCCGCTTTCTTCCTTAACTTTGAGTTTTGGATATTTTGTCTCAGCAATGAGAGAAAAATGATGAAGACACCTTCCCAAATGACACAGTGGCTCCTTCTCAGAAGTGTCCCTAAAAGCACACCACGCTTGGATCGTCCCCCAGCCTCCTCCACCCAGCACCAACCAAATCCTGCAGCACACCTCCATTGGCTAGATGCCAATGTATTTACCTTTAATTCAAGGAGTAATTTCATTAGAAAGGATTTAGAACTGATTTAGTATGTGATAAAAATATGGAGAGATAATCTCTCAGGGCTACCTGTACTTTTGATTTGCATATTATAATTAAGTACAAATTAATCTGCTAATGAAAGCAATATAAGTCTTAAGCTCTGTTATTTATTTAGTCAAAGACGACTTATCTCCCTTGTTTCATTTACTTATTTTCCAAAATGTCATAAAAGTTTTATGTTTCATATGTGTACTCACATTTGTGAAGTTATTACAAACTAAATTTCAAATTTGACTTTAATTATATCTGACCTGGGTGGAAAGGAAAATCTTAACACATCCTAATTTTTCCACTTATTTATCAGTGACTGAGGTCCGTAACCTCACGATAACATCTTTTTTTTAAAAAGTTCTTTTATTGTTTATAAGGCTAAAACAGGCCCAGTAGAGCAATTTTAGGGAGTAGAATAAAATAAAAATTACGAGTCATAATCTAATCCCTCAGAAATAATCCCCATTTGACTTGAAAGAAATACATAAAGTTATTGTAGCAGACAGCACGCTCCCCAAAGCTCTTCATACAGTAGTGTACACACCCAGGGGCCTGCCCCAAGCTTTGGACCAAGAACTTAGCTCTGTCCTGAACAGATATCAGAAAAACACCTGACGTTATTGTTGAAAAAGATATCGCCTGCTGAAATATGGAAAAATATTCCTCATAAATTATTCTTATCCCCTGAAGACATGCTATAAATCATTTGATCAAAGGAGGGTGGGTTTTTTTTTTTTTTTTTTTTTGGTGCGGTTCAAGCTGCAATGAGATAACACAGTAAATGAGAACAGAGGGGCTAGCAAGTTCCACCTTCACTGGGGTGACCCCAGCTGCACTCTGAATCACGCCCAGGCGACTGCTGGGCTTCTGTGTAGGTGACAGATGCTACATGCTGATTCATCTTACAGTTCTGAGTCCTATCAAGATGAATTTGTTGTGTACTTAGATTTTCAATGGCTTTCTAGTTGCTGCAACGGCACATGTGCCCGTGAACACACACACACACACACACACACACACACACACACAGCCCAAAGGAGGAAGAACTCTGCACCAGAGACTTATTCTTGTCAGCAGCCATCTGCTATTTCTATATTGTGAGCAACAAACCAAGCCTTGCAATAGTCGGGCCCTTTCCCAGGAAATCACACAGGGGACAAGCTGTGACTTGGTGTGGTCCCATTCAATTTTAACGCCTACGACACAACATGCATTGATTACAGTGTGTCACTTGGATAGAATCAGTGCAGTGAGGGAGCAAATGGAGGGACAGGAACTGCCTGGAGTTAAGATGTCTTGCTCAAAGGAATCAAAACAACTGTATTATACAGGCTTGTTATCTTAGAAGCCAAGAATATTACATAGTACTTTCTCTTCTCTTTTTTTTTTTCCTTCTTTTCACTAGCAAAATTAAAAGATTTCAATCTTTTGTGAAATAGGTTTTGTTGCATTCTAAAGATGCATAGAAGGGTTGGTGAGATAGCTCAGCAGACTAAGCACCTGCTTAGGCAAACTCAGGGATCAGGGTTCAATGCCCAACACCACATGCTGCGCCAGCCCTGCCCCCAGTGAGCTGAGTGGGCAACTGAGTCCGGGCGTGGAAGTGCATGCCTGTAATCCCACCACTGGGGCTGAGCCTGAAACAGCTTTAGGACAATAATGACTTTCCACGTGAAGATCCAATACCATGTGCTGCACCTGGCTCCCCTGAACCAGAGTTCAGAACTCCTGCCCCTCTCTCACCAGGCGCCGAGTCCTATAGTGACAGCACTTCCCAGGGTCCCTGAGCCTCTGTGATCATTACTGTGGCTAATCCTTTCCTTGCCAGTCTGTCCCTCATGAGGAGTCCTGAAGGACCACAGAGCTTCAGTGGAGTATATTTTATTCACCCAAATAACGTAAAATTTTATTTAAATATGCATTTTGATGAGTTACAATAAATGCAGGTAATTGGACAATAAATGAAACAACCAAGTTTTGGGGCAGTCACACCTGCTCCAGATTCCCTTCAAATCTTTTTTTTTTTTTTTATAAAACACATCTTATAGAATTCAGCAACAATTCATGGGGGGAAAAAAACCTTAGGAATGGGAAGTAATGCCTTTACCTGATAGAGTACACCTATAAAAGCCTCCAGCCATGCACATATCTAATGGAGAACACTAGTGCTTGTGTCTTGCAGTAATAAAGGAGACACGAATGCCTAACTTCTTCACCTGCATGCAGCACCATGGAGGGGGTACTAGCCAGTGCAAGAAGGCAAGAAAACACATAGAACATCCAAACCAGAGGGGAAGAAGTGAATACCTATTCACATATAATGAGTTCTGCATATAAAAATCCTAAGAAATATAAAATATATTAACATAAGTGAATCTAACAAGATACAAGGGTATATAATTGCTGTAAAATTAACTACGTGTATTTCTCTGATTACTAGGCAAAAACTCCAAAATTGAAACTTGAATCATGAATTATGTTTGTATCATAAAAATTATTAATAAACATAACAAAAACTATAAAAACTAATAAAATCAATGAATAGATACACATTGAGTTTTATGATTTTAAAAAAACCTCATTACTATGGCTATAAGAATTTTTCCCAGATTTATCTATAGCTGCAAGATAATCCCTAACCCTATCCCAAAAGACATTTTGTAGAAATTGACAAATTGATTAAAATATATGTGGAAATGGAAAGTATCTCAAATAAGAAAACAACTTTGAAATTGTTAATTTACAAACTGGTTAGATTTACATTACCCAACTTCAGGACATTCTATAAAATCATAGCAATCAGGAGTATTGCCGTGCTGTGATTTCAATCTAAAATGTTCCCCCAAAGTCTCATGTGCTCAGAGTAATGGCCTGGTCAGAAGATGTGTTCACTACATGCATGACCTGGAAAGGTGTGCTTTTGTCCCTGGATCGGTCCTTCCCTGTCAACTTCCTGGTTGTCAGGGGTAACTGTCCTCCTGCACCATGGTCCTTCCGAATGCTGCTTCTGCCTTAGGGTCAGCCACCCATCAACTGAGCCAGGTTGAAAATGTCAATAAAACTTCTCCTCTTTTAAGTTATGAGCTTTGTGAATTTTGTCCCAGCAATAAGAAAATGACTAATATAAAAAGTAGTACCAGAGAAGTGGGCTCTTGCTATGGCTATTTCTGATCATGTGATTTAGAAGCTTTTGGGACTGGTTTGCATGAAAAGCTTGGAAAGGTTTGGAGATGCTGGCCTATAAAATGTAATCTAAGCTGATGGGTAATTCTGCTTGGGGTTCTGAAGACTAGATTAGGGGTAAGAATCTGGACCAGGCTCAGGATGTTTTAGGTAAGAGGGAAGCCATATGTGTTTCCTTCTAACAAAGGTGTATTGGGGTTTTTCGGGGTTTTTTTTTTTTTTTTGTATTTTATTTTACAAGAGGTAGAATTTAAAAATGGTGAATTGACTGACCCAGTGGAGACTCTGTCTAGGCAGTGCAGCATTCAGCAGCTACTATCAGTGACTTTGTGTCAGATTTATGGTGAGAATCAGGTAAAAAAAAAAAAAGTCAATCTGAAAGATGTGAAGTTTTCTGCTTCACAAGAGAAGAGGAGCCTGCAAAGTTGGGGTCAAGAAGATTGTCATTAAAAGAACCCAAGTATTGTGCATCAGGACAATAGAAAAGGTGGGCTGATGGCATGGCATCTCAGGATTTGGCCAGCTGCATTATTTGCAAGCACAATGATCTGAAAAGATAAACTGTCCTGAAAGAATTTTCCTTGAGAAGAGAGCAGGAGGCTCCTTGCTCATTTAGATTGCCTCAAGTTTGGCTATCCAGGCTCTCAGAGCCACTGCAGCCATGATCTAAGGGGGATTGCTAGCGCTCAAGCTGGTGGTAACCCTTATTATCAGCCACACGGTACTGATTTTACAGACACACAGAATGTAAGAACCATAAGATTATGGAGGATTCCACCCAGATTTCCAAAGAAGGCTTGGAGTCTAAGGAATGTGTCCCTTGAAGAGTGATGCCTGAAAGTGTGAATGTGAAGTTATCAGTGCACTGAAGCCCCAAGAATTGGGAGATCTGAGGAGTATAGAATGTCTACTGAGGACAGCTACAGGAAGCAATCAGAATGAACCCAAGAAAGAGGCCGTGTAGACTGCAAACAGCAGAGTCATATCTGTGGGACTGCCCAACTTCCTGGAGCTCACATCTCACCTTAACCTTCTCCAAGTGATTTGCATGGAGCTACAGGATTTAACATTTTCTCTGCTTGGTTTTAGACTGGCTTTGGTGTGATTTCTTTCTATTCTCTTATTCTTCCCTTTTGGAATCGGGTGTTTACTCCGTACCATTGTATGTTGGAAGTACGTAAGTACTGAAATATAATAAGTTTCTGATGAAAGTTACACAGTTCTTTGTGATAATCTTATATATTTTCATTTATAAAACCAGAGAAAACTATGCACATATTTTTCTTTTTGCACATACACATTTTAATTGATTTCCTTGGATATATTCCCACCATCCTTGCCACGTGAGTGTGTGTGTGTGTGTGTGTGTGTGTGTGTGTGTATACACATCTTTCCTTTCACATATTATTGCTGCTGCAATCAGCTTCTCTGCTCATATTGACATCTGTATCAGACATTTTTCCCAACACTGGAATAAAAAACCTGACAGTCATAACAAAACATTTATCTGGTTCACAGCTCCTGGAGGGTCAGTCCGTGGCCGGCTAGCTCCGAGACAGAAACACAGTGGAAAGGAATGACCAGGGAAGGCTGCTCACTCCACAGTACTCAGGAAGCAGAGAGAGAGAAACAAAAGGAGCTGGGGAAGAGAACGCTCCCCTCGAACCCACCCACCAGTGCTGAATCGCTGAAAGTCGGACCTAATCTCCCAACAGCATATTCAGCTGTGAACTCAAGGGTGGATCAACACAGTGATCATTACAGCCCCTGCCCCAGCAATCCATTCACCATCTAAAAACCCCACTGCTACATATATGAGACTTCTGGGGGACACTTGCAATTTAAATTTTAAATTGTGTTTCCCAGTTCACAACGGTGTCTTCCATTTCCCAGAGGGCAGAGTCCTATGGACTTGTGCATGCCTAGCACCAGCAGGAGCCCCAGCAACTGCCCTGTGAGGCACAATGAAGCCCGCCCTTTCTCCTCTCCTTATGCCAAGCACAGGAACACTTTCAGCTCTTGCCCCTCGCCCTTCAATTCTTGTTCTAACTAATGTGACACTCCGTCCCCAACCAATGAGCCACGCATCTTCAGCATGCTCCCCAGGCCCACGCAGTGCTCCACAGAGAATTTGAGTGCCCACAAAGCCTCACATGGCCCTTCCTCTCCACTCCCAGGACCACACCCTGCAAGCCCTGCTGCCAGGTGGATGTTCCAACATGTGTCTAGCACTCCCATCCCCTAGGTCTTCCACATCATCCCTGCACTGGGTAAGTGCTCCAAACTCTGATCATGTCACTTGACTTCAAATCCAGAGGCCTCCTATCCTTTTGGAGTAAAATCAGGCAGGATAAAAGTCCCTGCAACTCTGTCTGTGTGTTTCCTCCTGTGCAGGAACCTTCTTCCTCTGACTCAGGTCCCTGCCCTTTAGGCCCCAACCAGACCCAGTTCTTGGGACTTCACTCTATAGGTCTTGCTTCTCCCCTGGGGAAACCCTTCTTCTCCCCAGGTGCTGCCCTTTTCCACTGCACCCCATGTCCTTTCCTTGCAGCAGAGCTGCTGCCTGTGTCTCCAGGCATGAGCCATACCCACCAGTCATCTGCCAAGCACACCGTGGCAGGGAGCCTTTGGGGCAGAGCCTCAGGATAAACTTGTGGGTCCTGGTGTTCAGAACCACTTGAGGGAACATGGTACCAGCAAAGCCAAATAAAAAGTTTTTATGGACCCTTGCACTGGTCCACAGGGGAGGCAGAGCTCATGAGGGTTCTGTGATCGTTGTGGTCTCACTCTGGTGCAAAATCTGCCCTGCCCTTACTGTCCAGGGTGGGCCTCAGTTGGGCCTCTGCTTGCCCTTCTCTCCCTTTCTCCTTGTGCACAGTAGGGATGGGGTGGTGTCTTTCCTGCACCCCAAAGACTCATCTTTCCTTCAAAATGATCACATGGGGACAAGAGGAAAACATCCGTCATGGTGAATGCCTGCCTGCTGTTTGGGCTGGGTGCTGGCCTCTCTCAGATGGCTGTGGCCTCCACCAGAGGGAGGACTAAAAAGCCCTGCAGGTAAAGGCAGGCTTTGGCTGATTGTTGCAAGCAGAAGCCAACAGCCTCCAGCTATTCAACCTGCCCCGCCTAGCTGGGCTTTCTTGGGCCTTCTGCACGTCCGGTCCCGGGGTGGCTCTAGCACCCAATCAAAGCACACAAAGCAGAGGACATCTCAATAAACTAAATGGGATTAAAACAAAATGCAGACTGCCTCCCTGCTTTCTAATTTGAGGGTATAAAAGAAGAAGGAGAGGGGGAGATTCTTAATGGAGCTCCTGATGGCCATTAAATGTAGGGAAAAGCCATTTCCATAAATTATGGAAATAGAGCCTGTTCTCAAGTGCATCCATTTTCATATTGTTTTGCTGCCTTAATGACAGAGGCTATTTTTTGTTACAGCTGTTTTTGGGTCCCCTCCCTTCCTAGTACTCTCATTAGAAATTCAGTAGCTCTCCTTTCTAATGAGTGTTCCTTCATGCTGGGAGATGGATGGGGTGGTGTTTTGTTCCTGGATTGGCCAAGATGTGGAAAATGAAATGGCTCCTCTATAAAGCGTGTTCCAACATGGCCTTGAAAAATACCCGGATAGAGTCACAGCAGCTGCGGTGTACTCCCATGGAAGCAGGGACAGGGCTGGGGATGATCTCTGGGGAGAGACGGACATTATGTTCACCATTTTTTGAGTAGCAATGTGAGTTCAGAAGGTGTGCTATAGACTGTGCTTGATGAAACACTAAGAAACTTCAGAATTTCTTTTTTTTTTAAACATTTATTTATTTATTTATTTATTTTGTGTGTGTCTGTGTGGCCAGC
>NDGM010996342.1:0-24885 GCA_002564305.1 Octomys mimax | reverse complement strand
CTGGCTTTGAACTTGTGGCAATCCTCTTGCCCCAGATTCCCGAGTGCTGGGATTTCAGGCGTGTGCTACCCTGCCCAGCCATTCCCTGCTCTTGAGCGTCTATTCTGTGTACGCCATTTATTCCTCTGAGCCAGGCGGTCTTATTGCCATGTTTTAACATAAGCTGAGACTTAAACCACTTAAGTAACTTGATAAAGGCCATCTAACCAGGGAGAGGTGAAGTTAGGTCTGTCTGACTTAAAAATCCGCACTCTTTTTCATTCATTCAGCAAATACAGTTGAGCATTTCTAACCAAAACTCCTATCCCCATATGGGGTGTTCTGTGTACTTTAAGGGAGAAAAATCAAACAGTCAGGAAACACAGCATGAAAGGTCCTATTTTGTAATTAAGGGCTACAAAAATTGGGGAAGGGAGAATGGTGTGGGTGGCAGAGGCGGGGCATGAGGCCTTGAGAGGATGCCCAGAATAAGCAGAGGAACAACCAAATGGGTGCATCTGGGCACCCGGCATGGAGCAGGGGACGGGAGAGCAGGTGCCTTCACTTCTCAGTATCTCATTCTTTGGGGTTGAAATATATCTACCTGGAGTGGCCTTTCAACCCTGAGTACTGGGAAAGCTGTAAGGTACTTTCATAGTCTTACTATTATAATAATCTGCCTTAAGAAAGGCTGTCCCTATGTCCAGAAACAGAACTCAAGGGCAGGAGGGATATATAATATTACTCACTGATGGGAATTTGCACATGCTTCCTGAAACAATAATCAACTCAAGCAATTTTTCTACAGGTACATCTATACAGGTGAAGTTTAATAAACTTAAAATAATAGCGAAAAGTCATAAATGTGGAGAACTTGAAAGCCCTGTGCTCATGAAGGTTGAATATCACCAGCAGCCAGTCCTCTGTGTGATTGATCCATTTTTTTTTCCTTCTTTAAACATAGTACACTTGTAAGTAAGTCCTTCATTGGCTGAAGGAGTAGCTGCTTGGCTGCTGGCTTGCTTTTCAGAGAATAGAAAAGTCTTTTCTGTGGAATTAACTTGAACAGATATTTAACTTAGCTTCTCAAAAATTGCCAGTGAACTTTGCTTAAAGCGATTCTCAGAGGAGTGTTGGGGTGATGCTTGCTTATGGCATCCTACGTTCACCCTTCTGCTCCTTTGATCTCTTTCCCAGTCCTTGTAAGGCTGAAGAATGGAAGAGGAAAGAGCTACAGGATGGCTTGGGGTTGTACAGAAAGAAGCTGGCAGTGGTGCAGTGAGGTTCCAGAAAAACATGAGTGCTCAGTGGTGTGGTGTGGCACTACAGCCACCAACTGAATCTCCCCAAGGGGACACTGCTGCCGCCAAACTCTCTTTCACCACTGATGGTGACTATGGGGAGTATTTCTCCTCGGACTTGGGATGGATGTCCAGGCCATCTCTTGGGGCCTATTAGTTCGGTTGCCTGGTCACTGGTGATGAATTCATGCAGTGTGATGGAAGGAGGACTAGGTTAAAGAGAAGCTGTGGCCCTGGATGTTCCGCTCTGTGCCTTCAGTGAGTTCTTTAAGGTTTCCCACCTCAGCTTCCTTAATTGCTGTATGAGTGGTTTCCCTGGATGCTCTCCAAGCATCCTCCCAAATCTTCGGCTACAGAATACAGTGGAGTCCATTTTCTAATTTCTCAATCTATTTGAATCATGTGATTTTTACACACATAATTTTGTTATAAGGAAGGGGACTAAGAGATGGAGGGAGCAGGGAGAAAGGGAGGGGAAGGAGCCATAAAAAGAATTAAGATGTGCTGTGCCCATGGACCAACTTCCCATGATGAAGGGAGTCATTATGCATTGCAAACACAGACTAATAAAAATAGAAAGTAAAGATCTAACATTTTGTCAGTTCGGTAGGTGAGGTTGATCTTTTCTTGGTTTAGCTCACACTTCCCTTGGCCCCCAAGTGTCTGGGTGGAGCGCCCTCCCTTCCTTCCCTTCCCTTGGCTGACCTGTGTGGAGCTGTGGTAGGAGTAGAAGTCCAGCTGTGCTGTGTGAAGCCCTGAAGACTGGGGCTGTTTGTTCCAGCCATTGGCCTACGCTGACCAATTCAGGGCATTTCAAATAATGGCGGAACACAGAAACCTTTTGGTCTCTTCGAACCATACCACAAAGCTCTTGTTCTCCCTGTCCTGGGTGTGAAGTAAACTTTGATTTCTTAGTGGCTTCAAAGCCCACATAACTATGGAGAATTGAAGTGGTCTTTTCTTCCTCTGCCATTTGTCCCCAGCATTCTTTCATTGTCTTTTTAATTTTTTCCTCCTTTCCCTCTTTTCTTCTGACATTTCATAGAAATAAAATGGAATTGTCCAAATACTGAAACAGGCCAATGATTTTTGGGCTATGTCAATGCTTAACAAATTGGGATGGAAAGATTTTAACAATTAAAAAAATCATTTTGCTTCTTCCTTTGGCCCTAAATATTATCTAGAGCATTACTGTCTGAGTGTACTTTTTCTCCTTGTGTTGGGTAAATATTGGTACCCCATCTCCCTTTTTTCTTTGTGTATGTGTATATAATTAATTCCGGCACCCTGACTTAAGATCTGGCAGTGAAAAATATCCTTGGCCCCTTGGAGAAGGTCATCTAGTTCTGGAAAAGCTGCCTCCAGAAAGGCCCGCATACACGTTTTGTGAGAGCATGATTATTAAGTTCCAGGTTGATTATCATGCAAATGCTTCCATGTCCCCCTTTACCCCACCCAATCCCCTCCTACAACTGTGATAAAATGACATTGGGGACACTGGGAATTTGACCAGCCAGTCAGGAAGGCTGAACAGTGTTTCTTCAGTCAGCGGTTCACAGGGAGCCTCCAAGGGCCTTTGCAGGGGCACTTACGGAGTTGTTCCTTTAAACAAGGTGCCAGCTTATCTTACACTTTTAAACTCCCTTTGCTTTCAAAGTTAAGTGTTTATCTCTCTGGGAATATGAATTGGCACAACCTTTCTGGGAAGCAATTTGGCAACACGTATCTGGAAGCCTTTGAAAGAAGTTCACTTATATGACCTGGCAGTCCCACTTCTAGTAGTCTACCCTAAGAAAATAATCAGAGATGAGATCATAGATGTATGTACAGGTGTGAGGATCATAGTGCAATAGGTGATAGCTAACTATCTGGAAATAGACCAAAGGCTGAGCAATAAGGGCCCAGGAAACCAATCTGCTCAATAATGGACTATTATGCAGCCTTGAAAAATAGCACTTTAATTTTTTTAAACTTTTTATTTAAAGAAACTTTATGAAGAAAATTTTATACAAATACAGTAGAATAATATACTGACAGCTCCATCTTCCGTGATCTTATAGCTTCACATAATGAATCCTTTTATTTCATTTAAATCCTTCATTTTCTTCTATATTACTTTTAAGCAAGCCTGACATCATATCATTTCATCCATAAATAGCTAAGCCTAGAATTTCTAAAAAAAGGAAAGGAACTTCAAAAAATCCACAATAATTTTATCATATCTAAAAATACTAGTAGTAATTCTTTAGTGTCATCAAATGTCTAGTTAGCCTTTAAGTTTCCAATTGTTTCACAAATGCCTTTTATAGTTTATTCTAATGGCTGTCCCAGTGAGACCTACCCATTGTGGTTTTTCTGGATAGATCTGTGAAGTTATACCAGTCATAAGTCTTTCTCCTTCCTCTTTCCTTTCTCTGTCTCTCCATACAGGGCGGCTTATGCATTGAGCACAGGATTACTCAGCCTGTGGGATCTCCATAGTGTAGGTGGTTTGGTTTTGTTTCGTTCTTAGGGATTGAATTCAAGGCCTTCTCACTGAACTGCATCCCCAATTCTTTTAGTTTTGATTTTGAGACAGCATCTTGCTAAATTATTAAATTGCCCTAGCTGGGTGACAGAGTGTTTGAAGACCTATGAAAGTGTTCCTGCTAAAAGTTCAGTGTTGGGTGGGAAAAAAGGCATACAAAACAAATTCATTATATCTTTATTAATTTTTAAAAAGATCTATTTATGTATTTATTTGGTATAGGGTCGGGTTACATAGCTCAGACTCCTAGTTATCCTCATGTCTCAGCTTCCCCAGTGCTGGGGCATAGGCATGTGCCACCACACCTGGTTTTGGTGGCCAGCACAGTGTGCCCAGGGTAGGGCAGACGGGGGTTGAAGCCATGTCCTTGTGCTTGCCAGACAGGCCCCTAGACTGCTGAGCTGTCTCCCCAGCCCTATATCTTTATTAATAATAGTTTATTTAGAACCAGACACATAAAAGTAAATACAATACAATCAAAAAGAGTTTGGCTCTAAGTCCAGCTCTGGTGCATTCTAACTGCTTACCAGGGGCAAGTAATTCAGACTCACTGAACTTTCCAGAGGTGTGGAGAGAATTGGAAAAGAAAATCATTTTGCCAACCTCCTTACACATAGTAGTTGCTTAATGAACAATAGTGGCTGCTATTACTATTGCTAGTGGTATGAGTTTGCCAGTGACAGGACCTCTAGTTACTCTCAGCTGACCCCTGGCTTCTAGGGACACCAAACCTAAACTGTGAAACAAAAACTGTGGCACTTCTGGCACAGAGCAGATCCTCCTTTGGCCATTGAAAAGCAGGCTTAGCGTTTAAGGGCATGACCAACTTCACTGGGCTGAAGATGGACCATGACCTACCTCTGTGCAGTTCTTCACTATTCAAAACCCCACTACTTCATGGGAGAAAACATCTCTGTAAAGTAGTTGCTATGGTTTTAGCTCTTTAAAATACTGCGGATAGCATCAGTTACTGCTACATAATGCATTCCCCCTGTTTAGCACTTACACCAACACCCATTTATGACCTGGCAGTTTCCACGGAGTGGGGATACCATTGCGGCTTGCCGGAGCTCAGGGTCCGTGATGAGCCGCGCACAGTGTGCTGGGCAGAGCTGCAGTCGTTTCCAGCTCTACTGGGAGTGTCCTCTTCCCAGCTTACTCAGAGGTGTTGCTGGGATTCCGTTCCTCTTGGGCTGTCAGATTGAAGGCCTTGGTTCCTCAGCGGCTGTCTGCTGGAGGCTGCCTGAGGTTCCTTCCTGCAGGGTTCTCGGTAGAGTAACTTGCAATGTGGCAGCTGGCTTCATCAGAGGGACGGAGAGAGGGAAAGGGAGATGAACAAGGAGAGATCAAGGAGATGGACAAGTTTGGATCAAGGAGATCCAGACTTTTGTAATCTATCTTGGCATTGCCATCAGTCATTTTTGTTGCATTCATTTTGTTAGAAGCAAATGACGAGGTGCATTCTAGGTGACTACACAAGGGTGTGGATGAAAGGATGGGGACATTCTAGAAGGCCACCTACCAACCGCCCTTTTATGCAAGAGGAAACCAAGGGTTAGCGAGGACACGAGACTTTCCCTAAATCATCCACAGAAGAAGTCTCAGACCAGGGTTGTTATTCTGTCCACTTTGTCGTGCAAACTCTACTCTCCTATTCCAAGGTCATCCTCCTGCGAAAGGGGCTGTACCACATAAATTACCGAGTGAGGCTTTGCACATAATAAAACATCTTTAGATAGCTATAACAATTTGTGCTATTCTAGGATGGGGCACATTTTGGAAATAGAAAGATGTAACGATAATTAGAAAAATATACAGAGGCTCCATTACCTACAAATACCATGTATGATATAGTTTTCGTAGAAGAGGCCCTGGAAAATAGTTCTTAGGCCATTCAGGATAACAGCGATGATTAATTCCAAGCTGTTAACGCATTTTATTATGCAAATACTCCATCAACTCAGCCATGGAGAAAGTGCAGCACCGCCTCCACCCCATTCACTCCGGACACTTGATTTGCATGGAAATGTGGCTCTCACAGACCCAGGCTCTCCATGGGGGGAGGGGCTAGTGCGTGGAGGTATTGGGCTGGGGGCCGCCGCCAGAGGAAGATCCAGCCACCTATTAGCAAGCGATAAGGATCATTTTAATGCTATCTGTGGTTAGAAAAACAATGGTATTACCTTAATTTAGTAATTAAATTGCTCAAAGCAGGAGAGATAAGCAGACCTTAGGGTCAATTCCAGCACACTCAGTTTTGGGCCTTCTGGGTATTGGAGTTGAATCTTGCATCCCTATAAAAAGGCTGTTCTGTGAAAGCACTGTTCAGCCTCAGAGGAGATGGAGGGTCTTCTTACTGGAGAGAGAAAGAAAAGCAAGAGGAATGTGTCTCCGGGAACAAGATGGGGTTTGATTAGGCCTGGAATTCTTAGAAGAGTCAGTGTTTGGTGTCAGGCCGTGATCACTTCTGCTGCCCTGTGAGCCTTTGTGCTTTGGGATGCTTAGGTGGGCTCAAAGCCCTGCGGAGGGAGCAACCAGCCTTACTTTAAGCACGGCAGTTAGGAGGGCTCTAACTCTGGGTTGTCTAACAGCCATTAAGAAGGAAAGTCAGAGTTGCCGGACACATGCGCTCAGGAGATGGTCCCCATCACTGACAGGTGGCCCTAGGAGCGGAGGAGCGTGGTTGCGCGGTTAGGATTCCAGCAGAGGTGTTGTCTGGGAGCTTGAGGGACTTCCAGGAGCACAGGAAATGGGAGCCTAAGTCTTGTCCTGAAGGGCCTAGTTCTACAAAGGAGTCCCATTTCTGAATGAAGTTAGAGACAATGCAATAAGGTGTGATGTCCACTTCCCCCTATACACAAAGCCCCCAACTGCACAGCCTAGGAACTGAAAGGCTGATCTGTCTTTCCCATCAGCTGTTCCCCTGCAGGGAGGTGGTGTGCATCCAGCCACACCCCAAGCCTGCTGTGTAGGTCCTGGGCCTGCCAGTGCGGTCCGGAGAGTGTGGTTTTGGAGTATATGCTTCTCCATGCGCTACCTCACAGACAGTTGAAAGCGCTTCTGCTGTGCTAACATCATGTTCTCCTAAGCCTCCAAGCAGACAGGTGTTACCACCCTCATTTGTAGGAGGCAGAAAACATGGTTTGGGGTTCAGGGGTTAGTCCGAGCAAAAGGCAGGTGGACCCGGAACCACGTCTCCCAACTTCTGGTTCAGCTTCATTTGTTTCGCTAACATACCTAGGAGGCCCAGGTTGGTCTGTAGCGGATGGCGGGAAAAGGAGCTGGCTAAAGTGGGGAGTCTGAAGGAGAAGCCAGCAAGTCTTCCTGAAAATCCTTATGCTGATGAATGGTCAGCAAGGAGGACGAGGAATCAGTGGAGATCTGTGGGTCAGCTGCTGAGTTCTGGAAGCGTCCTTTAGGTTCTTAGCACTCAGCCGGGTGAAGGAAATGGCTCCGAGTCCTTAGCTTCCCCTACAGTGTTCAAGTTGGAGGCATCTTGGGACTTTCTCTGATTGGAAGCACACCGGCTTTGGTGGGCTGTGGGAAAACGCTGGCTTCTTCCCAGTCGACACTCCCCCCACCCGCCTTGCAAGCTGAGGCGCTGCCCAGGAATCCCGCTTGCTCGCAGGTGGGGTCTGCCCCTGACTGCCACCACTCCTCGCCTCCTCCAGCCCCGCCCTTGCTCGCTCCGCTCAGTCTTCCTTTCTCCAGCCCACCCCATGGCCACAGACAAGGATGTGTTTTTTTCATCTCTCAGGAACCACAGGGAAATCTAAAATAGGTTCCTGTCGTTTAGAAGTTTAAAACATAACGGGGAGAAAAATTAGTCAATAGAGTCCATGAAAATCCAATCAAAGTCTCAGCAGACTTTTTTAAAAAATGTATTTAGTACAGGGTCTCCCGGGTCTCACTATGTAGATCAGACTCAAAGTGATTCTCCTGTTTTCAGTCTCCCAAGTGCTGGGATTACAGGTGCGCGGCCACCGCGCCCAGTCTCAATCGCCATCTCAGTGTGCTACGGGTGGGGGCGGGGGGCGCACTGCAGGCAAGAGATTGAACCCTGGTCCCTGCGCCTGCCTAAACAGGTGCTTTAATCCGCTGACCTATTTGGCCGGCTCGTAAGACTTTTTTTGCTGGACACTGACAAAGTGATTCTAAAGTTTATATGGCAATGAGACCAGGTGTGGTGGTGCAGGTCTGTAATTCCAGCGATTGGGAGGCTGAGGCAGAAGGATTGCCATAAACCTGGCTTATACAGTGAGTCCAAGACCATCCTGAATTACAAAGTGATACCCTGCCACAAATACACAAACAAATATAGTTTTGGAAAAAATAAAAATGAAATGAAATTAGGGGATTTACGCTAGCTGATTTCAGAGCTGATCACTACAGGAATCAGGAATTGTGTACAGAGAGGCATGGGAGTCAGTGGAACAGACCAGAGTCCAGAAGCAGAACCTCATCGAGATGATCAACTAAATTTGAAGAAAGAGGCAAAGGCATTTTTTTTCAACAAGATAATCTTCATCCAATGAACGTATTAATTACAATTTATATGTAATAATGAAACTTCAATCTGAATCTCATACCATACTCAAAAATTTAAATGTGCATCATAGACATTACTCCAAGAGCAAAAATTATAAAAGCAAACATAGAGAATCTATGTGATTGTAGGCTAGGCAAGTATCAGCTGGAATTTGATGAGTGGGTAAACAAATCATGATATATCTATATAGTGGAAGACTACTCAGCAATAAAAATAAGTTCTTTATTAATTCTAGTAATGAAAGAATTACTGAGGTACTTTATACGTGCCACAATATAAGTGAATGTCAAAGGCGTTATTCTTAGTTCAAGAAGCCAGCCGTGAATGAATGAGTACATTTCAGTTATATTTTAGACAAGACAAAAGAATAGTGATGGAAAGCTGATCGGTGGTTGCCAGGAGCTTGGGGCCTGGATAAGGGCCTGCATGCAAAGAGGCGGGAGATGCTTCACATGTGCGTGTGGTGGGCATACACAGTTGCATATGTTGGACAAGAGTCATTATATTTCACACTTAAGTCTGGGGATTTTTATTTCTATAAATGACATGTCAGTACAGTTGATTAAAGAAAAGACACTGAGGAAGACATAGCATATGTTTATTTAAAAAAATTCTAAGTACAGTCAAGGAAATGCCCTAACAAGAGGGGCACAGTGAGCACTACAGAAATTTCAAAATGAGACCCGGCTCCCCTAACTGTGGGGATGAACCAAGGAGGGCAGGTGGGAGGAAGGCTGGGGATGCGGCTGTGGAGGCTGGGAGGCCCGTGCTGAAGGCGAGCGGGGGAGTGGCCCGGCTGTGGTGGTTTTGGTCAGCACCTTTACAGTAAACTGTGGGGAAGTGTGGGGCTGCTCGAGTGTGGCAGTGCTTTTGGCCTTGTGCCCCACACATGGGTCACTTTCATCAGAACAGGAAAACGAAACAGGTTCCCCTGAATGATTTATGGGAGGCCTTGCATTTTGGGGATGTGATACTGCATTTTGTGTTATGGGACCCGGACATCTGTTTCCAGGGAGGTGTGTTCTCTTAACGCGAGTGTTTCCCACCAGGGATCTTCTGTCCCTCACAGAGCTATCCATTTTATGTTGGTTCCTTGTTAGCACAGCGGGGCCTTCTGGTGACAAGTGGTCTCTCCCCAGTGGACAAGGGTGAGTGGGCTGGGGCCACCCAGAGGTGAGCAGGAAGCTCGTGGGTCCCACCCTGTCCCTCAGATGGTGCCCAGCAGAGCAGTAAGCTGTAGGATTAGGGAGTGTGCCATCTGCTACATGGCATGGGAAGGCCCCACTTAAAGATTATATTTTAGCCATTTATTTGATTAAACTTCAGTTATTCTAGCTGCCCCTGTGGATTAGTGTCCCTTTTTGGAGAACTCTAGGGCCAGCAGATCGTGGCCCATACTCTGCTCACTCGGAGGCACGTTGCTCTGGGGACAGCTGTAGCAGAAGGTGGAATCATGGCAGCAGAGGGCAGGGGGCTTCACACTGCTCATCACAGACAGCAGCACAGAGGCTGGCTCCTCAGTGGGGAGCCTGTAGGCAAGGGGTTGGTCCCACGTTACAGCCCATTGAGTCTTGAAGGTGAGGTGACTACAACTCATTCCTCTTTATGAATGATAGTGGCATGACCTGGACACAGATGTGTTCCTGTGGCTGGCAGGCCCTCTACCTCTTACCCCTTCCCAAAAGGGAAACTTTTTTTTTTTTTGAGACTGGGTCTTGCTGTGTAGTTCATGCTGGCTTTATAGTCCAGGTTGGTCTTGAACTCACAGTGATGCTCCTGCCTAACTTCCCAAGTGCTGTAACTACATGCATGTGCCACCCCACAAGAGAGGGACATTGGGAAGACCTCTGTTCCTGACCACCTTCACCTGCTCGGCTGGTTAGAGATAAAAAGCCTCAATAAGGACTTGATTGAGGGGGAAGGCTCAGTCCAAACCACATTTTATTATTATTTCTTTTATCCCACACACTTCTACTTTTAAAAGGAAATACAAATCCCTAGGCCTTAGTGAGCACGATTTTTGTTTGGTTAAATCTCCAGGACTTTGTTTCATGTAAAAGGTGCTGGAGATTCTTGAACCCTACCCCACCCTGTTTTGATACTCCCCACTAATCCCTTTTCACCCATAGGCCATGTCCACACAGTGTTCTGGTCCACTCCCATGTCTGGGAGAGGTCTCCCAGCCCCTCCCCTGCCTCCTCCTGCAACTGAAGGAGGAACCCCATGAGCACAGGATGCAGGAATGTGTGTGTACAAGCCCCTCCCCCACTGTGTGTGCAAGCAAAGATTCATCATATAAGTAAAATTAAAATGTATTAACTTGCTTTCCAGATGCCCCCTGATAGCAAGTTTAATTACTCTGGACATAATTAAATGAGTTTAAGAGATTAGAAATATAAGGGTCTAGTGAAGAGCATAAATTTATGGGGAAAATTTAATTCTGGAGTCTTTTGCCTCTTAGTGGCTAGAGTGCTAGGGACTAGGAGAGATGTAGGGAACACTGGCTATAAGAGGATGAGGAATGGTCTACCAAAACCAGGGAAAGACACAACAAAAAAAGAAAACTACAGGCCAATGTCCCTCATGAACATAGATGCAAAAATCCTCAATAAAGTCCTAGGAGAACTAGTTTGGGCGTGCAGTAATGATCTGTTAGCCCCCACGAAAGGCAATACAGCAATACGTACCTGGCAGGCCTTCTACACGAGGCTGGCAGTGTGGGGCTAGGTAGCTTCCCGAGGGGGAGGGGCAAGCTGATGGCTGGCAGAGAGCCACCCTTCCTCCTGCCTCTGCTCTGGAGGTCTCCCCATCCTGTCATAGACCGTCCCTCTGTGACTTTTCTTGGAACTTGCAGCGAAATCTACCTATGCTCAGAGAACCTTCCACAGCAGAACTGGCTCTCCAGAACACTGGCTGCTTTATGTTTTCTGTCCCTGGAGTCACTGCACACCTCCAGGCCACTGCACCTCAACCCTGCCCTGATTTGTGAAACAAGGGCCAGGTGGCAGTTTCCAGACCCCTAATGCAGCTGCTTTGGATGCTATGTTTCTCAGTTTAAAAACACACACACTCATATGTATGCACAATAATACACACTGACATACACTTATACATTCTCACTACTGACCCTATCAGTGCACACTCACTTATACAAACGGCCACTCATATACATTCATATATGCATTAATATGTACACACCTGAATGCACACTTGACCACACACACATCCCCTCTTCCACACATACACATAAACTTACTTGTACAACTATGTACCTATGAGGTATGATCAAAAGGCGTGGTACATACTTAAATCAGAAATAAAAAAAATTACAGTTAAAGATGTATGGTCATCCGTCCTCCTCAGAACATTCCTCTTTGCTTTGAACACGCTGGTCCTATCATTCTTGCCACTTTCTGAAGCAGTTCTGGAACCTTTTCATGAGTGTCTTCACAGTTGCCTTGATGTCCTGAATCAATTCAAAACATTAACGACAATTTCTGTCCAATGAAAATATCGTGGTAAATTCTCATCTACCTTCCTCACTAGATCTGGCACTGTGAGGTATCTGGCTCTTCCCCATAGTCCAAATGACCATTGCTCTGGTTGGTGGCTAGATGCTAGCCCAGGTGGGGCTTTTCAGAGGTGGCCAGCCCTAGAGTGCGTGTTAGGGAATTTGTCTCAGCAAGGAGAAATGTGACAAAGACAACCAGGTGAATGTTTTGAGTTAGTTCAGGACATAGAGGTGGCCATGACATAGCAACTGAAGCTACTCAGGAGAAAGGACATTCAGGACTTCTTCAGAAAGTGGCAAGAGGGCTGGGGGGATAGCTCAACAGTCTAAGCACCTGCCTGGAAAGCTCAGGGACCCAGGTTTCATTCCGGGCACCATATGCTGCACCAGCCCTGCCCTGGAGTATGCTGAGCAGGCCACGTAGACTGGGTGTGGTGGGGTGTGACTGTAATCCCAGCACTGGGAAGGCTGAGACAGGAGGATCACTAGGAGTCAAAGGTGTGTAGTGAGACCCTGTACCACATAAATAAATAAATAAATAAATAAATAAATAAATAAGAAAGTGGCAAGAGTGAGTGCTGGGCATGGTGTGCATCCTTATAATCCCAGCACCTGGGATGCTGAGGCAGAAGGATTGTCTAGAGTTTGAGGGCATAATGAGTTCAAGGGCAGCCTGAACTACATAGTAAGACTCTGTCTCAAAGAGTGGAAACAGAAAAAGTGGGCAGAATGTCGGATAAGTGTTCTTGAAGTGAGCAGAGATCCCCTGAGGGGGATTAATGGCAGCATGTGTCTTTTGCGGTAATATAAATTTTAAGAACTTTGCCTTGGCAGTGTTTGATCACACCATGCAGGTGTGTACATGCCCACATCTTTGAATACTTCTGCGCAAGTGCTCAGAACTACAACTGGGTCCTCAAAACTCACAGGTGAGCATTTTGGAGGAGAAATATCGACTCTGTGGTTAATTTTCCTATTAAAGTCCCTCCGTACAGATTCTGCTTTTCCAGCTGGGGGCTGGAGGTGTCTTCTCAATGAATAAGAAAGGCTGCTGTGGTCTGTATATTTTTCAGCTGCAGGAGGTGGAAGGACAGTCTTCTTCGTGGCCTAGAATTATGCTCTAGGAAGTTCCAGATTTCCACAACCTTTTTTAAGGTGGCTTCTCCTGCACTGGCTCAGATGTTTTAAAAAAAAAACTGCCTCTAAATAAATTCTGATTTTTTTTAAGGGAAAGTAGAAATAAAGCACCAGGATACTGAATGAACAAAGGAAGTGAAGGCAAAACAACGAAGAAGAGATGCAGTGAAAAATCTTACATTTGTAAGTTGGTTGGGGTGGGGGTGGCGGCTGCCATCGGTTCTAATGGTGTTTAGAAACAGAGTCTGTGTTATGTCTAGGGGTCCTGGTATTTTGTGTTACTCTGACCCTGGCATTGTATCTGCAGTGCAAACGTTTAGCTCTGGGTGGAGGAAGGTATTTTGTATTCAAGCCAAATCTACATTTCAGATTTTAAATGGGGGCAACAGAGGAGAGGAGGGGGTGGGGCTGAAAGGGGCGAAGGTCAGTGTTCACAGGTCTGAGACCATGTTTAATATCACATGACACCTTTGTCAAACAGTGTGTCACCCTCCCCCATGCTCTCAGGCTGTCTGGGTTTCTGTGCCTAAGGGACCTTGCTCTGTGCTGTCTTCCCGCCCAAACTCTCAGACTTGCTTTTTATAAACCAGAAGAAATGAATGAAATTTGACCTATTCTGGGCTTTTTTTTTTTAATGTGGTGGCATGAGAAGCCCTAGAGGGTCATGTTCTCCCCGGTCAGGCCCGTCTGCATCCCCCTCCTGGGGTCCAGTGGCTGTCTGGGGCCCAGGGAATGGCTGGACGCTGGCGGGTGGGGGGTGGTGTTGTATTTCAGGCTTGTGTCCTTGAAGGTGAGCAGAAAGTCTACAGTGAAGGGTCAGGTCATCCCCTGAAACCTCAAAGGAGATGAATGAAACCCTGTGGGCAGACGCACTTGAGACAGCTTTAGAGGGCAGCAATTAAGGCCCTTAGGCTCTGGACTATCTGCTGCCTTTGAGGGCAGGAGTGAGGGTGCAGGGGCTGACAGCTGAGCTTTCATCTCTGTGGATCAGACTTCAGCTCTGACTTTAGTCACTGGAGCTTGGTGATCTTCACCTCGGAGCTGGTGGACATGTCTTCCTCTCTCCATAGCCCAGCGTATGTAGCACTTGCTGTTCTGGAGCACACCTTGGCTTGGCTGATGCTGGGACATGCCCTGAACAAACCCTGTGACCAATGTCCTTCATCTTTTGAGTCTCTGGAGGCCAGAATAGCTGTTCCCCAGACTTTGAGATCTAGAGATTATTTAAGATTTATGAGAGGCACTTTCATAGTCAGCAAAGGTGGCAGGACTTTGAAGACCTCCAGACCCTGGTTACAACACTGAGTATCACAGGACACTGTCCTTTCTAGGATCCTTCCTTCCTTATCTGGAAAATGGGGATAAAAATAACTCAATGTTGAGGTTATTGCAAGCATGAATGAGTTATTGCTTGCAAACTGCCTGGCATGGAGTTGGCTCTCCAGATAGGTTAGGCATTATTCATTTGGTAAGATTTACATATAGGCCTGATTTCAGAGAGATAGAGGTGGTTTCTGTGGGGAGTAGACAAATTGTTAAGATGCACATTTGGCAGAGGGAAACAGAGCATGCTCACAAATGAAGCCCGAATTCTCCCATCATCCAAGACTTCTGACCAAATCAAGAGTTCGCTAATTCAGGGAGCTGCACAATTGTCTGTTCCTTAGTGTGCTGTGGGGGAACAATCCGTCCAGAAACCAAGCAGTACCCTCAGGATGGGCACAAATGCTCACTGCCCCATTTAGACCAGCTGCTGTTTTGAAAGATGTCCTTAAATAAATGAAGGTCAATCATACCTGCTTAGTGACCTGCTTCAATAAAGAAACAGAGGCCAGCAGTGAATGGAAAGGCTGGACAGTGACACTGCCAAAAGCACTAGCCTGAGGCTAGTGACTCTTGCTAGCAGCCTGGTTGGTGGCTGGTCTGTTTCGATCCCGGCCACTGGCTTGCTGGCTCCAAACCTGCTTCGAGACTGCATTGGTTACAGTTTGAAATGAGCTTTATGCTTACAATATGCCTTGAATATCACAAATTTCACAGAGCAAGTCATTTATTCCCATATTCGTGAGTGTCTTCATTCACGTTACTTCTTATTGAAAAAAATGAGGGCCGGCGAGATAGCTCAATGGACTAAATGCCTACTGTGGCAAGCACAGGGACTGGGATTTGGTCCTGAGTCCCATATGCCGTGCCAGCCCAGCCCCTGGGGTGTGCTGAGCCTGCGACTGAGTCTGGGCCTAGTGGCACTCACCTGTAATCCCAGCACTAGGAAGGCTGAAAGCAGGAGGATCACTACTAGTCCAAGCTGCGTAGTGAGGCCCTGTGTCAAATAAACAAATCGGGGAAAAAAAGAAAATAGAAATAAAAATAAAAAAGTAAGCCCTTTCAATGTAGGAGATGTCTGCTCACTGTCACCTTATTGCTAATGTCAAAACCTCGAAGTCAAGCAAAGTCAGGAAGAGCTGGGTAGGGGAGCTATTGTGAGATGGCAGAAATAGCAAGGACTGCATTCCACTTCTGGTTCTGCCATAAGATCTTGGGTGGGCAAATTTCACACTTGCAGATTAAGTTTTCAGGTCTGTTGAGATCCGCTTTATCTCCTGGTTTCACTTCATGATGGGCAAGAAGGAAGCCAAGTGCTCTGCATATTGCTTACCCTCTTATTCTTGTGTCTTTCCAGCAGAAGACAAGCAAAGTTATGGCCCAGTAGCTTAGGGCTGGGCTTCATCATATTGTCCCAAGCATTAGCAACCAGCTAAAGCCTAGACCAGGGCTGATTCACCCAACTCACCGTGGTCTGCAGGGCTTGACAAGCCATGGACGCACCTAACACTGTGAAAAGATCTTAGCTGGCCCGGTGATGCCCAGAATAAGTCACTAAACACAGGACTTAACAGGGGTTGCAAGCTACAGTCCAGGAGCCACATCCAGACCCCCACCTGGGTTTGTGAACAGAGTCTCCTTGGGCAGCCATGGCTGTTTTTCATGTAGTCGTACTATTTGAGTCTACAGCTGCTTCCGCTGGTAGAGCCAAACAGTTAAAGCAGCAGCTGGCTTTCAAAGCAGGAATACTTATTATCTGGTTCTTGGGAAGGAAAAATTTGCCAATCCCTATTACAGAAAACAGATCAAAGTATGCCATCCTACAAGCCTCCTAAGAATAGGTGGCTTCCTCAGGTTTTGGCTTATATTACGTATAAATTTCTGTTTTATCTCAGGAGATAGTTTTAGTTCTGGGCAGTTCAGTGGAGAAGTGAGTGAGGTATTTTCTTTATTTTTAAAAAGGCTTCTTCCTTGCAAAAGAAAGAAGAAAGTTGACTATCTAGTGTGGTTATGCCTTTGCCTTTAACTTAGTGAATTAAATGCTTTACTCAGACAGAATCTGATCTTCAGAGAAGTTAAATAATTCAACTGAGATCACAAAGCTAGGATAGAGTGAAGTCAGAATTTCAGTCCAAATCTGTCTTGTTAACATAGCAGTGTCTGGTAGGCGCTTCCTACCAGAGGCAGAAAGGACCTCCAAGTCGATCCTAGATGTTATCCAGGTCTTGGAAGTGCAAATTAAAGCTGGCCAGTTACTTGGTGGGCAGCTGAGAGCCTCAGCTTTAGCTGGGAGTCAAAGACTTTCTCATGTATAGAGGGGGTTAAGGAATTACACTGAATGAGGACAAGGAAGTTCTGAACTGGGTGAGGTCGCAATGCCTGCTATGTCAACACTCCGGGAGGCTGAGGCAAGAGGACCAAAAGTTAGAGCGCAACCTGCACCACTTTGTAACTTAACTAAAAAGAAAAAATGCAAAGGGTGTAACTCAGTATGAAGGCCCTGGACCCAATCCCGGTACTGAAAAAAGGAGTTGGGAGAGGAAGGTTCTGGGGGGACGGGGCTGCTCGCAGAGCAGATCTGGTACACAGGCTGCGCCTGATGCTATCTGAGGCCTGCTCAGTGAGGGCAGTGGGAGAGTCCTGGGAACGGGAGGCTGCCTGTGCTGGCTGAGCTCTGGAACTGAAGCCAGTGGGAAGAAGATCACCTGATCTCCAGCAATGAGGGGCCACAGGTGGCACTGGCCTTTTGCTGAATGTATGGTCCATCTTTTGATAAAAGGGCAGGGGACAGCTTTGATTTGACTCCTAGTTTACTTGCTCTCCTCTTGTTCCTGGGGGAGGGATACTTTGATCTGTTAGGTTAAATTCAGGGCAAACACATTTTAGGGAGAAGTATGATGGCAAGACATTTTTTAAAAAGTTTAAAAAGCTAGAAGAGCAGCAATGAATCATCATTCTCTGGGTTGCAAATCTTAATAGTACACATGTCTGATTCTTGAAAGGCTCAAAGTTCTTCAGCTGATGAAGAGGTGATAAATAATGCATATGAATTAAATTAAAGATGTGCCTACTGGCCCCCTCTGGAGCCCAGAAAGTTTGGAATGGAGTCACCCTTCATCACAATGAAGACCTCTGCTGAGAATGTCAGCTGTGTAGAGGGGGCATCATGGAAGTCCCCATGGAGTTCTCCAGCTGTCACAGTGTGGTTTCTGCTGGTGTGGGAGGAGGAGTGGAGGTGAAGCAAAGAATCTAGGGTTGGGTAGAGGTGGCAGAACCTGCCATGCTGAGAGAGAGAGAGAGAGAGAGAGAGAGAGAGAGAGAGAGAGAGAGAGAGAGATTAGAGAGCAGACACAGATAGACGAACGGATGGATGGACAGACAGACAGATTAGGTATAGTTATGTTGTAGTTCAGACCTATTGGATTCTGGACCTATACTTCCTAGATCCTTCTCTCTTAACCTGGGAGAAATTTGGGTAACATGACTGTTAATGGAACAGAACTGTGCAGTTCACTGGGGACTGGGTTTCCATGGGAAAAGTCCACATGCAAGCTGTGTTGGCACCACTGGAGCTCTGCAATGAGGGACCACAGCAGAGACTGAGGGACCCTCTTCTTCTGCCTCAGGGGAAGCCTTGAGCCATCATCTTTCCTGGAGCTATGCCACACTGGGTTACACTGGGACAGGCTGTGGCCCACTGCAGCTACAACCTCAGGCCTGTGGTTTTGAACAAGTTAGAAGCCTTGAGATGGTGATTCTTGGAGTGGGGATCCTCTGGCAACCAGAAGGTTGAGCTTCGTCCTCAAGGTTCAGAGGTTTCAGTGGCAGCACCTGGATGGAGGACCAAGTCATGTGAAAGACTGGGCCCAGAGACAGTTGATGTAGGCTGTGGTAAGTAGGTCAAGGTTCTGACCTCTGAGTTAAGGACATACGATTTCTTTTCTGTCTGTAAAGAAGTACACGTGTGTGTGCGTGCGCGCGCACCCATGCACACACGCACGCACACACACACACACACACACACCCCAAGAAAAGGAAAAAAAAATCCAACAGTCTATGATCCTGTTTATTCTCAGACAGGGAGTGGACAGCCTTTCAGAGGTGTCCGACTGTGCCGTCCAGCCAGACTGACATCTGTGGGAGTTCAGGGTTTTAAATGTTTAGTCTGCCTGAGACCTCTGGGCCCCATGGGCTCTGCTCCTACAGGCCTGCCTTAGCCATCAACTCCCACCCCTCCTGCCAAGTGGGATCTGGTGGTGTTTGTGTGAGGGAAGCTCCACGGCCCCTCAAAGCCAAGGGGTGGACCTGGCCCACGACTGTCATTAAAGTCATAAGGAGCCTAAGCCTAGGGATGTAGAGGGGCTATAGGTCAGAATCTGCCTTTTCCTCCCCTCTCCTTTCTTGCTAAGTGCCGTGTACCGATATGCAGCCCTATCACTACTTGTCAGTATATCTGTCTCCCCCAAAGAAGATCTGCTTTTTAGTTTCTCTTTAAATTTCCGGCTTCTAGCACAGCTCTTTTCATAGAGCTTTCTTTCAATAAAAATGCCCGGGATTGGCCTGACTGGAACGCAGCTGAACCTGCTTGTCAGAAGCTCCAAGGCCATGCTGGGCGATGGAGTTGGGTCCTAGGGAGAGAGGTTTGCCACTGGAGCATGCTCTCTGTAGAGTCCAGGACCAGGGTTACAGGGATGCAGTGAAGAGGTGTTCATGAATGAATCTGTGTTCATTTGTGGCATCACCCATTTGGTTTGGAAGGTGCACCTGGAGTCCATGGGGACACAGGAGGAGGACGCCACTCTGTGTGGTAGCTACGGACTGTGGCCACTGATTTCCTGACTGCTCTTTCTACGGGGTCTGGGCTAGGTGGGTCTAATAATCACCTACTTGCTTCTTGCCTGAGTAGCAGCAAGCTAACCACAATTAAATAAGCCTGGTTTTGAAAATATGCTATGCTGGAAAATACACTTCTTAACCTGTTCATGAACTACTTTGTCGCTCAGGGTTTCCAGAGACTAAGGGGCGTGAATGCGCATAAAACAAAACAAGCAAGTTCAGAATGTACATTATTTACATTGATAGATGTAGTTTGTAAAGGTTAATTAGTAGAATGAAGTGAAAACAAAGGGAAGAGAGAGAAAGAAAAGAAACAAAGAGAAAAAGAAAGGAAGAAGCAAACAAACTGCCCCACGTTCATGTAGGGAAGTAGCGGCTAGTGATTGAACTAATGCCCGACTTAGCAGTAAGCTCCTAGAGTAGTGAGGGTCCTCTGCTCTTGTTGGCAGCTCCTATGCGGTAGCCAACCCCTGGCTGGGCACAGAGGCTCCAGATGTGGACAGTATGCGCCTTTTAGTGCTCTGACCACTGAGGAGGTGAACTTGGTTTCACTCATCTTCAGTCTGTGTGGTCTGCTCCAAGATCTGAGACCGATATCGAGTCTGAGACCGATATATCTGTCTGTCCTTCCATCCTTCTAGATAGAGAGCCTACTGTACACATGACGTCACATTGTGACATGGCTAAGGTGACTCCAGAGAAATGGCGCCTCCTTGGTATGGGAGACATATCATGGTGAGACTTTCTCATTCTCCAACTAGTGACATTTGCGCGGGGTAAGCTCTGGTCTGTCTTGTGCATAGTAGGATGTTTACCAGCATTCCCGACCCCTGCCCATTAGATACTGGTAGACCCCTTCTCAGTCCTGAAAATGAAATTGTATGCAGACATTGCTGAGGGACCCCCGAGCCTCTGGGTGAGAACTGCTGGTCTCACTGGAAACAGACAGGCCTGCTAGCATGTTGCTAAGAGCTGCTGCACTGGGGGCATGTTGGAAGGATGGCGGGTGAAGAGGAGGGAACACGGGACCATCTGAGCTGATCTTGAGTGCTGTGTGGAGCTGGCCAGGAGCAGTGGGGGGAAGGGCCCGTCTGCCCAGTTAGAAGGAGCAGTTGCAGGGTGTAAAGGCACTTGAGCCCATGGTGGGCTTCAGCAGAGGAGCTGGGTGCAGCCGAATGGTGATGGTGGTAAGAGAAGGCAAGAGAAGGGACTGATAACATAGACCAGGATCATCTTGCACAGGGCCCTGCAGGCAATGATGCACTGACACTGAAAATAGTAAAGATCTTTACATTTAGTTAAGACTGGGGTGCAGTGGGTGGTGTGCGTGTGTGTGTGTGTGTGTGTGTGTGTGTGTGTGTGCCACTCAGACACCCGTTATACATGGACCAGCCAGTCTAATCATATCCAAGGCAAAGAAGTGATTTCTACCCAGACTCCCTCTTCCTTGATCATCTCCCCAGCTTTCAACAGAAGCTAAGAGTAAAGTGAACTGAGCTAATTTTCCATCCTCTTTATCATATGTAATCAATATCTCCTCTGGGAGGACTGGAGGGTGGGAATTAGAGTTGCTGAAGAAAAGAGGTAGCTATCTCATTCTCTGGTATTGTCACTAGAAGGAGGGGACTCTACTTTTCAGTCTCTGTCTTGCATCAAAGTGGAGACAGGACAACTCTTCACTTGTGGAATGTGCGTGGAAGTAGGTGGGCCCCTTCCAGGTCAAGACTCATCCATATCCCTTTCCTCTTCCACCAAGCAGAGCTCAGAGAAGCCTCTGAGCACGGCAGTCATGTGACGGAAGGAGACTGGCCCCTGAAAGACGGCGTGGGTGAGAGCCCCTTGCTGATCAGAGCACCTGCCCAAGATGATTCACAGATAGGAACACATTTCTGTGTGTCAAACTGCCGCCTTCGGGTCTCTTTGTTACTGTGTGTTAGCTTGCTAACAGTTAAAGGCTGCTTGTGTTACTCCAGTGCTAAGAGTTCAGAAGTCTATTCTGTTGCCAGGACTGAAGCCTGGACAATGAACCTGGGCATCCCCAAGTGAACAAGTCTCTGGTGGTGGTGTGTGTTTGTGTGTGTGTGTGTATGTGTGTGTGTGTGTGCACGCTGGCTTGACTTGACCCTTCTTCCTGTGGCCTGCAGTAGGATTTCCGGCCGGTAGCTGCACTCTGCACTTTTGTACTTTTCCTTCCCCAACTACCATCCCTTTCTACCCTGCTGTGCTCTCCTGTAATTCTCTTCTTCCCTCTGTCTCCCAGTGACCAGTTATCAGAGTCCTGAGTGGACTCTGCCTTTGCTTTCTGCTAAGTCCTCAGGTTGCACACGTGCTGCAAAGCCTTGGAAGGTACAGGTGTCCACTGCTTTTCATTTGGTGCTCTGGGCCTTACCTGCAGGCCAGTTGTGGTGCTGGGTACAACTGATGGTGTCTAAGAAGCGGATTCCTTCCCATGTTCCTGGAAACAAGAGGGCTACCTGGTGTGAGCGTCTGCATGCACACGTGTGCATGCCAGGGTCTGATGTTAGGCCCAGGGATATAACATGCCATATCTCCGTGTATGGGATCAGAGGCCTGGGTGCAGGATTTGGGTGTGGGATTGGAGGACAGGAGACAGAGAGTTGCAAAAGCATGGTTTGTGAATACCGTTACCTTTTGGCTCATCGGCAAAATGATCTCAAGAATTTTACATGGTGCTTCCTACATGCATCTTGGCAACAAGTAGGCAGGAAGAGAGGCACTGCTTTCATAGGCGCTTTTCCCAAGTGGTCCTTTCTTTCCCAGTCTGCCATACCTGCTTGCATGCTGTTCAACAGAGGAAGGGGAGGAGGGAAAGAGGGAAAGAATGTAAAATAAAGAGAAACTTGAGTGTATTTTTTTCTTTCTCCTTCTCCACCCTCAGCCATCATTAACAGAAAAATATTTTTAAAAGATCCCTTGATGGCATCCCCAAATGTGAAGTCTGACATTTTCTTAGCTGATGGCCTCCTTTGTGAAGGTATTTTGTGTCCTCCCAGCATGCCTGCTGGATCCTGGTTTGCTGTGGTTGCTAAGGTAAATACTCTTTCCATTAAGCACCATAGCCCAAGAGTGGCCTAAAGCTCAAATAAATGACCAAGGAGCAAGTTAAACATTCCCTGGGGCGATTTTAACCTATGCAATGGCTTTTTGGGAAAATTGCCTATTTTTTCATGTTTTGGACAGGGAGGGAGTGCCTCTTATTCCCTTCTTTTTTCTTTTCCTTTCAGCTGAGTAGACCTTCTCTTTCATTTATTCATGCATTGGATGAAGGGTGAAAACATGATTAATAAATCACAGAAAATTGCCCCTCTCCTCTCCTTCTTTATAAAGAAAGTGAGAGCAGAATGCCATACGTGCATTATGTTAACTTTGGGGGGAACTGGGGTGTGCAGCTGATTCTCACAGAGACCCCACGTCCCCTTGTTGTGAAAAATACCACAGCACAACAGCTGCTGGAGAACAATCTTCTTCTGGAAGTTTCCTTTGCTTAGGGGGAAGATTCAGGGCTCCTGGTGATATTTTGAGAACGGTGTGGCTAAAGCTTTGCACAATGGTTTGGCTTTATTTTCCTCTGTTGCCTCACGAAGAACATGTTCACAGACCACTTAAAAAGTGCTTTAATAGTTGTCATGCTTTGCCATTTGATTAAGAAGCCGTGGGCCAGCCTTATTCATCTTTTCGCCTTTGCTGTGGTGGGGTTGACCCCGGGTGGACACAGCACTCAGGTGAAGTTGGGAGTGAGCGCCAGCCTGGGGCTTCCGGTGGGCTCACCGTGAGCACAGGTCCTACCTGGATGCTTTCCTGGCTCCCCGGCGCCCCAGAGGGAGGCCTTGCTGTCTTCCTGAGCACAGCTTATCTCCCTGCAAGTGGTTACATTCTTGTCCCCCATCGGTTGGGTGTTTCTCTCCAGCTCTCTGGTGGCGGTTTCTGCAGGGTTCTCAGCAAACACACCTCTGTTGACCACAGAAGCCCAGGCTGGGTAGAAATGAAGACCATAGTGATCCTTATTCCCCAGGCTGGGGGCTTTTACACCTCAGTGTCCCAGGAACAAAAAGATTCACAGAGTCAGCTGAGGAAGCTTTTTAAAGACCTGAATGATCAAATCACTCCACCTGTTGCATTTAGAACAATGCCACATCTGAGTGGGTGTGGCCAAGCCCAAGTGACCGGCTCCTCCTGTCCTGCCTCACAGGCCTACCTAGGACCCTGCTGAGCTAAAGCCCCCTCAACCTCCCCCCAGTTCCACCTCCAAGATGGTCCTGTTCCCTTCTCTTTAACTCTCATATGTCCGGAAGTTCTAGTTTTGGTTGTTTTCTCTGAGAAGTCTTCCTCCAACTCCAGACAGAGTCATTTTCTCCAGAAGTTTAAGTGTGTTCTATTTTCAGATGCCAGCTCAGGGCATGTAGCAGGTGCTCAGTAAATACATAGTGCATGAAGGAAAGAATGCCTGGAAGGCACGTCTTCACCACCCAGGAGCCACGCTGGCCTCTTTCTGGTCTTTTCTGTCCTACTCTCTTCACATCATCAGTCAGTTCAACAGAACAGAATAAAAGAATGTTGGTGGCAAGATTTTTAACAGGGCGGGGAGGCTAAGCCTTTTAAAGCACCTTATTCAGACAACACTCAGAGAATACAGTCTTTATTTCCCTTCCCGGTGTGGGAAATCTGAGCTCCCGATAAAGTATGTTTGGGGTCTGGATCCTGGGTATCTTGGAAGTGACCTGGATGTTCTGGAGGTTGTCCAGGGCCTGGAAGCAGATGAATAGGTCCCGCTGCCTGTTGCTGAGGCCTGAACTCCTTGCTTAAGCAACCTCTTTGCCAAACTTCCTTAGGCTACAGCACCAGGCTCCGGAGAATGACTTGGATGGAGATCCTAGGGAGTAGTTCTCACACCCACCTCTTCCTCCTCCTGAAAAAGCCCAACTTTATGCCCCTTTCAGGACATTTGGGAAGGGAAGAACCAGGGCATAACTGGGGCAGGAGTAAGAGTTGGGGGCAGATTGAGGAAAATTCTTGTGTTTTCGGTTCTTGACTTTAAGTCAATCTGTTTTTGTACTTGTGTCTTTTAAGCTTTTCCACATGTGCCCCCAGGGCCCACTGGTAAGTGTGTTTTATAAACTGGAAAAATGAATCAAAATAAGACCCAGAAGGGAAACACCAGGAGGAGTGTGAAGGGAAAAGTGTTAGTTCCTCTGTACCTCCCAGCTAGGCCTGACCTGCCTTTGTGGGGTCCCAGGGTCAGGTTTATTTGGCTTTATGGGTAAAATGTAGATCTTTGCTCTGAGAAAATCTGATTGGGTTTGTACTTGGCCTGCTCAGTTCAGCATTAATTAACTTCAGGAAAGTAAAAAGTGATTCTTTTTTATTTGGTTATGTGGCTCCACAAGCCCAGTTGGCTTCCTGTCCCCTAGGTGCTGGATTGGTAGGACCACAAATGTGTAGTCTTGCACAGGAAACCCCCTACAATGGCCATTCAGAGACTTTCGCCTCCTGGCAGACCCCAAATGCGAGGAATCAGGAGGCCCGCGCCCCATCTCTCAGTTTATATATAGGAAATGGTACCTGAACGAACTATCCATTTTGGTTTTTTTCAACATGCTAAGATGGTTTAGGGTAGGGACTCCTTGGAAAAGAAATTCTTTTAATAGCCTGAAAAATCAATCACAACTAAAGAACTAAATTTTGAAAAGCAGCATATTTAGGA
>NDGM010996260.1:0-16685 GCA_002564305.1 Octomys mimax | reverse complement strand
GGGGAGATGGCTCAGTGGAATAAGCACTTCCCTGGCAAGCGCAATGGCCTGAGTTCAATCCCCCGTTCCACCAAAAAAAAAAAAAAAACAAGCCCAGCAGAACCAGAGCCCCATCCCTACAGGTGGGACTGCTGGCAGGGACAGGTCCACCTGCCCGGCCACTGAGCCAGGCCATCACAGACAAACGGTACCATCCATCTGTTTACTGTAAAACAGAATGGTCCCTCCCACCCCAGCCAAGCCACGTGTGGGTGTGGCCACGGCAGCAGGGAAAACAGGACCAGAGCACTTTAAAATGCCCTGTAAAATGTTTTAAACAAGCCTAGAAAAGGCACTGCACACCCACATGTGTCCCATGTTGGCCTTACTAAATGCTACCGTTATCAAATATCTACTTGGCATTATTAAACATTGATATTTTGCCACGCTGGCCTCCCATCTTATTTTCTTCACCAAAGAAGATAATAAAGACGGTACTAAGACCTTCCAGGTTCCTCCCTCTGCTCTCCCAGGAAGAAATCATTACAGCAAGCTCAGCTGCAGGCCTCGCCCTTTGTAGGTGAGCAGGCCCGAGCAGCCCCCAGGAGCACAATTTCCACGTCAGAAATTCAAGGGCAGGCAATTTTCGGAGTCTCAGCTTCCCGTGAAGTGTCCGTGAAATCAGACATGCTCTGTTGAGAAGATGGCGCAGCCACACCTGAGCCTGCACATGAGACGGGCTTCTCTGGATGGCAATTCCAGTGGGACAGCGGCTGGAGAGAGGTACCGTGACACCCTTCCCCCATTATCATACTGCAGGACATTGGATGCCCTTGCCCCTGACTGTGCGGTCCTGCAGCCCTGAGGCCTCGGATGTCTTTTTCCTGCTTATTTACCTCTTTATGCCTGTTCTAGGGATTTTAATTGACTTACACTAATTTGCTAATGAAAATGAGATTGGAGATTCTCAAAGAATCCCACGGCAAAGTGATTCTTAATACCCAAGGGAGCGCAGCAGGCCAGACCCCCAGACACCCCAGCCAGTCAATGTCAGCCTCAACTCTCTCCACAGCCCCCCTCGGGTCTTGCCCCGGAGACCTGTGCACCCCCTGGGTTTCCTAGCAGACATGGCCAGCATTCACAGTCCACAGTGCTCTTTTCCCAGAAGCCCTGGGCACTGACCACAGAGGATCTGAGGCACTGCAGACTGTGCCCAGGCTCCCATGGCTGCAGCCACAGTGCTCTGGGGAGGTACAGGGTAGGCAGTCTGGGGCTGGGGTCTCCAATCGGCTCGCCCGGGGGAACTGATCCCAGCCAGCCTGGCTACTCTGACACCTGTCCAGGGCCTCAGTCACCAGTGGACCCTACAGGGACCAGATCTGAGCACGTACTCATACCCAGCCCACTCAGGTCCCGGCCCTCCCTGACAGGCTGCTGTCGTGGGTCTCTCAGGGCCTCCTTGGGAGTCACCTAATGCAGGCAAGAGGACTGCATCATGCTCCCATTCTCAGGCCAGTGACCTGTAACAAGGCTTCGAGCCCATCTCCCTCCAGCCAGGACTATGAGGTCCATACAGAACAGACTTCACAAATTAAACTCGAACTTCAGATTCATAGTCAACTGGATATTTTAGTTCAAAAATATCTCATGCAATATCTAGGATATACTTACATTAAACAGTTACTTATTGCTTCTTTAAAATTCATATCAAACTGGGTTCCCTACATTTTATCTGGCAGCCCCAGCCTACACCCCTCACTGAGCCCAGCCCCTCTGGAAGCCCCTGCCCGACCCCCTCCCTGAGTTCCTTGATTTGTGGCTTGAGCTAGGGCTTCTCCTTGTCTGGCCTCTTCCTTGAGCACCTACCTCATGGTTAGACTCAGGCTGGTTTGTGAAAAAAACAGTCCCTTCACACCCTGGTCTTCAGACCTCTCAGCCTGAAAACTGGCCAGGTCTAAGAGAGGCAGGCCCTTCCACACAGGCTCCTGGAACACCGGCCCCTGCACCTGGATTGCCCCCAGTGCTGCATCTACCTCCTGCTCAGGGCCTGTGGTCGCTGATCCTGTTGAATATGTCCAGCACCCATCAGCTCCAGCCTCCTGCTGTGTAAATCTGGGGCACAGCAATGGTGGATCTGGTGATGTGTCTGAAGGTGGTGATCTGGCTCAGGTCACCGAGTAGGGTGGTGATGTCTTAGCTGGTGGTCTTGAAGATGACTGTGAAGCCTTGGAGGTAACAGTGTTGACTGGAATGATGGAGGTGGCAGCAATTGTAAGCTACGGGTGCCATGGTGACAGTGGAGAGATGGCAGCATGGGGTGAGGGTCACCAAGTAGAAGTGATGAATCACACATCAGGAACCTAGGCACTGTGCTGTGGTAAGGGCACTGGGGCAAAGGAACCACTGGGGAAGGCACCTGAAGCCCCTCCCATACAGTCTAAATTGCCAGACCCCCTCTGCTACTCCACGCAAGACTTGAACGCTTTCAAGGTCCATCAAGGAAGGGGAGTAAGGGAGGCCGAGGGCACTGGGGCCTCACTGTCCTGTCTCCTGGGGCCACATCTGCACAGCAGGATTGCACCAAGCATAACGGTGACATCTGGGGGCCCCAGGAGCCTGAGCCTCAAAGCTGGGAGCAGTCTGTGGGAACGGCCTCTCCCAGGAGGGTGTGACCGATGAGTGGCCAGGGCCAGTGTCTTCAGTCTCGGATGGTAGCATGACGCTTGAAAGCAACCTGACTTCCCTGCTGTCACACAGGCCTTCCCTGGGCACAACTTGCCACTACGTCCCTAAGCAAAGTCCCCCAGGCCTCATCCCGAGTTCCACACCTTATTCTGCCTCCACCTGAGTATGGACTGTCCTGGCTCCTGGCCTCTGAGCTCCTGCTCTCTCACTGCCCTTCCTTGATACCGAGGGCCCATAGGGAAGACCCAGGCCTGTCTGTGGGCCTAGAACATTGGTAAGGAACAGCTGTCTGACTGCTGCTGGCCCAGGGCCTGGCTGTGACTGGCAGGCAGTGATTTACGAGTGGTGGTGACACGGAGGAAGACAGAGGCGAGGCTGGCCTTCCGTGTTTCTGGCTTAGAAAACACCCCACATGCTGGTCCCCTACTTTCCTTTCTCGGGATTCCTGCCCAGGAATGAAGAGCCCTGGAGCACTTTCTTTCAGCTGTGGCTTACTCCACGTGGCCCACACATGCTCAGCATAAGCTTGACTCCACCTGGGTCCTGTACAGCTTCTGGTGGTGGCAGCAGCTCCAAGGGCCCAGTCTATACAGGCTCGCCTGACCTCGGGGCTCCTGCCCAAAGCCAGGTGAGGGCTGTGAATGTTTCCAGAAATCTTTGGCCTACCCTTCCAGCCTCCAAATTAGAGACTCAGCTCTGGTTCCTAACTTGGGAGAGTCTTTGGCACCCTCTCAGCTGGAGCTGTCACAGCTACAGGTCCTCCCCCTGCTGTGCTCTGTGGGACCCTCCAGAATGGATCAGAGGTCCTAAGGGTATTGTGATCCCAGAGGCATGTGTCCGGGCTACCTCTGCACCCTGCACCTGGCAGAGCTAGCAAATGAGGAAAGGGATGAACAGGCAGTAAGCATGCAGCAGAAGAAGAAACCGAGGCAGAGGAGCCACGTGGCCACCTTCAGGCGGTACACCTCACCCTCACTCCTCTTCTAACCTCCTGTGACATACACTGGCTCCTGGGGCCCAGTGGCACAGAGCAGGCAACAATGTGGTACTTACACTTATTTGTCATTTGTTGTGTACCTGTAGAGTTCAAACTCCTTTGCCCTCTTCCTCCTCAGACTCCACTGACGCATGGGAATGCCTGGCTGAGGGAGGCCTAGGGACTCAGGCACACATCCGGACACCAATTTAGCCTACAGTCCTCATCCTGCAGCATCCAGCTACACCTAGCCCTGGGCACGGAGCACCCACAACCACTTCACCAGCACCGCCCTGCCCCCATTCCACGTCCCCAGGAGCACACACCACAGGGCGTGTACAGAGCCTTGGGAGCCCCCGGGCTCTTGTTGGGCGTTGAGATTGTCTGAAGACAGGGCTGGGCAAGGAAGTGACTTGACTGGCAATTGACTCACTACATTTAGAATGGAGAAAAAAAAAAAAGACACGGCTGCATATGAATGCAGAGTGGATTTTCAAGATGTAACAACAGATGTCAAGGAAACATCAAGTCACGATGTCACTCCTCTTCTAACCTCCTATGGCGTACTGTGATGCCTAGGGCCCAGGGGCCCTCAGAAGGCCTGTGATGTAGGCAAAGTTACACCTAAGTAAGAAGGCAGGCAGGCGAAAAACAGACAGAGTGAACTTCTGACCCAAGGGTGCCCAGAAGCTAACAGAATAGTCAGACATAAGCTCATCCTGCATGGCCCAAGAGCAGGGTGTCAGGGACATCTCAGCAGGCTTGGCTGCAGCTGGGAAGCCACCCCTGGCTCACAGCCACCCCTGGCAGAGGGACCTGGATTTGATGCCAATGCTCCCATCACTGAGCGACATCTACCAAGGTTACTTCCTGGGTCACAGGCCAAAGGCTCCAGCACCCACTGCCAACACCCCAGAGCTAGATGTAAGTGTGCCCCTGTCCAGAGCCCAGGTCTCTTCTTCCACCCCCAAGTGCTAGTGCAGGAAGATGGCAGACACAGGTCAACCTTGACCATCAGAATAAACTCATCCCCTTTTCCTCTCTTCATCCCACCCTGACAGCTGCGCACTGCTGCCTGCATGGCTGCTCTGCCAGTGTCACCATGAACACTGTGTCACACATGAAGGGCAGGGTGGGGGTCTGTGTATGAAAAATGAAAATACAATGGGCCGATGAATTGGTGAATGGGTAAAGGAAAGATGTACGGTTGAATGGATCAACGAATAGGTGAAGGATGGGAGGATGGGTGGGTAGATGCAAGGGTCGATGGATGGATGGAAAGGTGGATGATGGATGAATCAGAACAGACCATAAGACAGATAATGGATGGATGGAAGGACAGATGAGGGATAGACAGATGATGGGTTGAAGGGGGATGCAGGTGGACAGATGTCAGATGCAGGGCTCATGAGATTAGAAAGTGAGAAGCCACATTCACATTTCCCACAGGACTCCTGGCCTGTGTACCTATCAGGCCCTCACCCTGAAGCTGCTCTTGTGCTCCAGGGTTGCTATGGTCACGGGGGGGGGGGCGTTCAGCCCAAGCAGCAGAGCATTGTGCATAGGGAATTCTCATTTCTGAATTCTCAATCTAGCTATGTCACCTCAGAGAATCTTTACTCTTTCTGGGTGGGGTGACTTGAAAGACCTGTCACCAGCCCCCCAGCAGAACACCAGGACTCAACACAAGTGTCCCTGGGGACAAACTGCTATGTAGGGGGCTGGGCCCTCCCTTAGTGTGCAGAAGGCAAATGAAAAGGCCTAGGAAGCAGCCACTGGGATCCATGGCCTTGTCTTTGCTCCAGAACCTTCTTAGCAGATGAAGGCTTGAGTAACAATGCCAGGCAGGCCAGTGGGGACGTGGGCACTGGGTGGCAGAGGCAGCCAAGGAAGGAAAACAGCTTGCACCACCTGCCCTCTTTCCATCCATGCATAAGAGTCCAGGGGCACCTGGCTCTGTGGATATCAAAGTAGGCTCCACTTGGGGTCCATAGTGGCATCTGCCTTGTTGCTAGCACTGCGATTACCCCTGCCCAGCTTGTAGGGGGACATCCCATGTGGGGAAGTGACATACTCAACAACACACGTGAACATAGCCATATAGCCAAAGCCCACACACTGAGCCCTGCTCCATGCCTGCCCACATCACTACTGCTGTTACCATGGAGAAAGACAAGGTCCCCTAGCCACAGGTGCCTCTGTTCACAGCCCCCACTGGCCAGCCTGATGCTCTACCACATTGACAGTGCCAGTGGCCAGCATGACCAGGCTGTGGGATCAGTGTCCCAGGTGACTCTTTCTTGCCAGCTGAACCTGGACAAATGGTCAGCTTCCTGAGCTCATGCAGTAGGTGTCTGGATTGAGTGAGACAAAGCCCTCAGGACCCCAGCTCTGTGCAGCCTTGCTAGGGGAAGCAAATGGAGAACAGGAAAAGACCTCGGACTTCTGTGTAACCAGAGACCGGTGCTGTAGACTCAGCTCTCCCAGCAGAGGCTCACAGTAGGCACCCAGTAGATGTTTGCTGAACTGAACTGAAGGGGAAAATTGACTTTCTTCTGCCACGTGCAGCCTGGAGCCTTCTGATCGATAGCAGCCACTGCGCCTCCAGCTTTATTAAGTGGCCGCACTGCTTGTGCTCATAACTGCAAGAAAAGGGAAGAGGGCGCCTTTGATCCTGGCGAGGCCCTGCTGCTCAGCTGCTGCATCCATGGAGCCCCTGTCAGCGCCCGGCCTGCAGGGTGCAGCCGGACAGGACTCCTCACAGTGTCTCTGTGAGGCAGGGACACTGAAAGCCCGGCTCTGGTCCGCTTGCCTGGGCTCATTCAGTCAGCAGAGGCTGGGCTGACTGCTGTCTGGGCTTTGTCTTGGGGCTGGGCGGAACCTGAGCGGGATGTCTTCCTGACCTAGAATCCCGAGGGGGTGTCAGCAGCTGGGCATCAGGAGGGCTCGGCCGAGTACTTCCCCACCTCTGAGACCCAACCAGGCTGGATGCGCACGACTGTGCAGCTGCCAGCCCTTCCAGGCTCACTTCTTGTCCCCTTTCATTCCCATACCAGGGACAGCCCAAGCCCCCCTGATGCTGGCCTTGGGCCCTTCCTGGATAGCTCAAGAGCCAGGACTCTGGGTCCTTATAAACTCTTGCACTAACCTGGCCTGTGCTCTGAGGGGCATCACTGTCCTAGCATAAAGGGCACCGGCTCTGAGCAGGGCAGAACCAAGAGGAGTGGGCTGGGATCCTTTTCTGGGCTACAGAGCTGGGTCTGAGAGCCTAGGCTCTGGGTGGGAAACCCATGAGTCCTTACATAGTAAGGGCCTAAAAGGTTGTATGGGGACACAGGGGCCCAGGGACATTCTCATTGAGAAAGAAGGAGCAGAACAAACACAGCCTGCAAAAAAGTGGGCAGTGGGCAGGCTGGGACCAGGGGAGGAGGGGCCAGCATGCGGGATGCAGACCACAGAGCCAGTGGGTACCAGCTGTGCCCACTGCTCTGTGCATTATCCCAGCAAGAGCCCTGCTCAGGGACAAGCTTGTTCTGTGCTTAGCTGGATGAACCTTGCCCACAGGGACATCCACAGAGACCACACCATACCTCCTGCCCCGGGCCCTGTGCTCCCAGGGTGACTGTGTCCTTCTTACCTCTATGTTCACCTGCCACTAAAAAAGGCAAGACATACCTGAGACCAGGCTCCCACCCCACCCCTTCCCCAGGAGCGACCCCTTCCTTCAACCAACTGCACTGCTCCTGGTGGACCCAGGCTCTGGCCAGCGGGACGCCTCTCCACTAGCAGCAGCCGGTGGAGCAGCTGTGCCCTTGTAGAGCTTCCCCCACTCTTCCTTTGATCCCCCTCTGCCACTTCAAGATTTATGCAAATCCCGATTTCTGAATTGCTCGTAATGTCAAACACAGGCAGATGAATGTCAGATTTGGTCTCAGCCTCCATCAATACCCGGGCTTGATAGGATAGTTCGTAATGTCCCTCCAAGCCAGAGGGATCAGCTTCTGTGCCTGTTCTCAATAAATACTTCCTCCCCTACCTGTCATTATGTCTCCCTGACTTGGTGACAGCTGCAGGGCCCTGTTCCCTTCCACACATGCACACCATGTTTATGGAAACAGGAGAACGCTGGTCAATGAATCAGGGCATGCTCTGATCAACAGCAATCCTGTGGCTGTCACCTCACCATTGTCCCCATTGTCCCTGTCATTTAAAACACCACCCAGTCACCTGCTCCATCCCTGCAGCTGCCTACCCAATACTCCTGTGAGCTTGGCCAGTGACATCTCCTCTTCCTTCTCCTCTGTTTTACAGTGAGGTCCTCCAGGTCCTCTGCCCACCAAACTTCCAGCAAAAAAACTGAATGGGTGTTTCTCCAAAAATGCACCAGAGGACGCACAAGCACATGTGGAGGTGCACAGCATCACCAACCAAAAGGAAATGCAAAACAAACCCCCAGGGACAACAGCTTGCCCCTGGTCTGGAGGCCACTATCAAAGCCAGGAGTTGGTGAGAACTTGGGTAAGTTGTAATCCTTGCAAATAGCATTGCAGCTATTGCAGAACACTGCAGGGTGCTCCTTGCAGAATAACTGTGATCAAAAGACTCCACTTCTGGATATTTGTGGACCTGAAAGAGCTGGAAGTGGGGATTCAGGCAGAACCAGTGCGGAGTAACTGCAATAGCCTTGTTCTGGGAGTCCACAGGTGGACGCAGCATAAGCATCCATTATGGATGAGTGGACAAACACAGCACACAGCATTGTTCAGCCTTAAAGAAAGGAGACTCTGAGCCATGGAAGGTGGAACCTAGAAGACATTCCGCCCTATGAAATGAGCCAGTAACCAAAGCACAAGTGCCTTGTGCCTCTGCTTACAGGAAGGTGGTGGACAAGTCGAGTCCAGAGACAGACAGTAGGGTGGGGAGCAGGGGCCTCCGCACAAACAGTGGGGAGTTAACGTTTAGCATGGGCAGAGTTTCTGTTCTGCAAAATGGGATGAGTTCTGGAAACAGATGGGGGTGACGGTGGCACAGTGCCGAAGACGTTCCTAACACTAGAGCCCTGTGACGGTAAAGGTGGCCCAGGCTTATTGGTACACACCTGTAATCCCAGCACTCCGGAGGCTGAGGCAAGATTGCAAGCTCAAGCCCAACCCAAGCAACTTAGTGACTTAGCAGACCTTGTCTAAAAAGAATAAAAAAGGTCTGGGAGCGTAGCTCAATTCAAGCGCCCGGAATTCAAACCCCAGTATCCAAAAAGATGGAAAAGGAAGCCGAGGAAGTACATACAAGGTTTGCATTGGGTTATTCAGCTTTCCCCTCCCATGAGAGGCAACACCTAACAGCCCACAATTTAAAGGAGGAGGGGTTTAATTTGACTCAAAGATCCAAGGCAGAGGCTTCCTGGAGGAAGGGTGTGGCGGAACAGTCTGCTCAGTTCACGGAAAACAATGTCCACCCAGAAGCCGGGGCAGGATGAGATGTACACTCCAGGGTGGATGGCCCAGAGGCACCCCGCAGTGCACTGTACTAAGCCCCTTGGTGGCTCCCCAGCCGATCAAGTTGACAAGTAAGTTGAACTGCCAGCTGTATTTTAGTACAACTGAGAAAGAATTAGCCTAAAGAGAGACAGGCTCTCGACCACTGTGGGACTTGTCCGAGAGCCCACTTAGAAAGAAACTCTCCAGCCTGGATAGCCGGCCCTGTAGGCCATGTGTGAAAGAAGCCACAATGAAGCTCACTCACAGGCCCTCCAACCCCAACCGGGACCTCACTGTGAGCCATCCCCATTCTGTTCCAGAAGGTGCACATGTGTGCCCTTGGGCCCACAGCTACACCACGCTGACAAAGACCCTAGTGGAGGCTCACTGAATAATCACACTCAGGAGTGACTGAGAGCACCCTGGCGTTGAACAGTGACCTCCCTGCCCTGCTTTGCACTGTTCCTTGGCCTGATAATCATTCGAAGTCCTCAGTTCCCCTGAACAAGGGGTGGCAGCCTCAGTCACCTCCTAGGAGCCTCTGCCTGGGAGCTGTGTTCACCCCAAGAACCCCACGAGGTTGCTGCTCACAGCCGCCCTTCCCATGGTCTCCTGTGCAGCTGGCCACAGCTTCCTTCTCTCCCTCCCCACCTCCTACAGGAGCACTGATCTCTGTCACTCATAGCCACCAGCCCCGTTCCCTCAGGTATTGGCAGGACACCAAGGGACAGGACATAGGGCATCCACCCTCATGGGGCACCCACAGCCCTTGCCCTGGAACTGGTGCCACAGCTGAACCAAGCACTATAGGAGGCTCAGGAAGTCAATCCAACCTGGCTGAGAGGAGAGACTGTGCCGCACCTTCCCTACCAGCCAGCAAGCTCCACAGTGACAAGATGCCCCTGGCATGTGCTCAGCCCCATGGCAGGCCTCCACAGTGGACAAAGCTCTCTCAGGAGGAAAAGGCTTTGTGGGGTCACCACACATCATCTTGTGTGTTCCTACACAGGCCTCTGTGGAGCCTTCGTATTCCCACGAGAAGTAGAGAGTAGGACATTCCTTCTCTCTCCTAGCCCTGCCTGGCCCTGCCTGGCCCCTCGGCTGTCAGAAGCCACTGCCCTCCACCCCAGCAGTGGTCAAAGGACCTCCCCATCTTGAGCCTGGCCACGTCCATCTCTGGCCACCATCTTAGCTGCGGGACAAGGCTTCACCCCATGGGCCCACCAGCCCTGGTCCTGGCCTGCTCTCTGCACCACCAGGGCCATACCAGGCGTGTGCTGCCCCATGAAGTGCCCACACACCTCACCCATGGTCTCTGGCCACCCCCCACCTACCCTGAGAACCGACTCTAGGGTCATTCCCTTCTCTCCAGGTCCTGCAGGTCCATGTGCCCATCACCACAGCCACTATCTGGGGCCATAAACCACAGGGACCCTGCCCTTGGGGGCACCCCCAACCTCCAAGCCTAACAGGCTGGTCCCTCAAGCCTTAGTGACTGTCCACTGGTGGAGGAAGAATGAGTGAGTGACCACAGAGCTGGTGGCTTCCCCGTAAGACCTCAGCCTCTGTCCCCTCCCAGGACCTGCATGCCTTCAGGATCTCAAGGGGGAAGTTGACCTATGGGGTAGGCTCACATGAGCAGAAAAGTAGAGGGAGAAGGGCTTCCTAGAGGGCAGCGTTTACGTGCAGAGGGCAGCATCTGTGCCCACGGGGGGCCTGGTACAGCAAGGCATTCCCAAGCAGGAAGAAGGATGTACAAAGAAAGGTTCAGCAGTTAGAATCCTGCACAAAGTGGAAGAGGGAAAATTCCAGAAGCCCAGAGAGGGGCAGGAGAGGATATCATGTGTCTATGATGGGGAAGCCCCCACTCTGGGGCTGCAGGAAGGACAGCTGAGGAGGGAAGAGCGGGGGGTCTACTGCACAAGCCCTGGCACTCCTGGCTGGTTCAGCCTTGAGCACGAGGCACTGCAGGGGAGAAGCGCACAGAGGTGAGCAGCTCCCAGGCCTCCCATTTCAGCTCTCTGGCAGGCAAGAGGAACAGGGCTGGGCAGCGGCAGATGTGCCCTTCTGCCTCCTGGTGGGGACACCCAGCTGTGCGGGCCAGGAGGTCACCCTTTGGGTCTCAGGTAGGCAGCCAGGGTCCCCGAAATATGAGTTTTCTCACTGGTCCCTTAAAACTGCAAGAGCTGTGGGCACCAACATCATTCTACTGTGGAGCTAGCCTCTCCACAGCTGTCTCCCCACAGGAGGCCAGGCAGGGCCCAGCTCAGGAGGCAAATGCCTGCCATCTGAGGAACACACAAGGGTCACCATCCACACCCAAATCCCTCTGCTCTTCCCAAGGCAGTGGAAGTCTGGAAAGCCCCAGGCCCCCACAGAAGGGAGGCTGCTAAGAAAGAAATGCAAAACAAAAATAGGACTTTCACTGGCTCTTAATGAGAAAGGAGTGGCTTGGGGTGGGGGTGGGGCTGAGGAAGTGAAGGAACATATTTATGATTCAAGTTGAGCTCCTGATACAACCAAGGCTCAAGAAACAATGTATGCAAATGTATGTAAATGACATGAGGTTGGGAAGGGGCTGCTCCTGGAGGAGGCCTGCAGAGGGAGAGAGAGAGAGGCCAAGGCCACAGACTCAGCCTGGCCTCCACTGCAGGCCCTCAGTGGGAGCACTCAGCAGAGGGAGCACTCTGCAGAGCCGCCACGGTGCATGGTTCCCATCCACCCCAAGGCCCACTCCTGTCAGGCTGCCTGTGCTCTGCACCCTGTGTGAGGCATGGTCTGGGCCCAGACAGGGAGTTCCATCCTGCTCCTTCCCCTCGGGACACCTGGGTTCCTGGCATCCCATATCTGCCTAGGCCACTTCCTCCAGGGATCTCGCCACACATCTGTGAGGACAAGGGCCATCCTGGCACTGTCTACACGGCTGTCTCTTCTGCAGGACACCATCCTCTCGGCAGGAACCCAATGGTCTTGCCTGAGATGTGCACACAAGTGGTGGGACTCCGTGCAGGCTGGGGAGCACGAAGATGCCCTCAGCTCACCAGGCCAGCAAGATTCTACTTCCTCCCAACCTCACCGAGGCTGTGCAGGAGTGAGGCCTAACTCCATGCAGTGAAAACAGAGAGGAACAGGGCTCTGCACAGTGGCCACACCCTCCCGCTTTAATTATACCCAGCTCTCGCTGCCTGTGTCTGAGATTTTCAGGCCATGTGTGGCCAGCCTGACTATGGGACCTGATTGAAGCTCCCAGACATGTCTGACAAAGCCATGCACTAAAGTGCCATGCCCAGGACCTCTGAGTGGCCGTGTCTGTAGATGGGCCCAAAGAGATGATGGAGGTACAGTGATGTCACCTCAGAGGGCCCTGACACAACCTTGCCAGCCCTTATTAAGAAAAAGGGATCAGGACACAAATACACCACCAGAAAGGCCCATCTAAGGGTGCAGGTAGAACATGTCTGTGTGGCAAGGGGTGAGAAACTGGCATGGGCAACACTTTGGTCTACAATGCCACCTCTAGACCAAGCCATGGACCTGTCTGGTGTCATCACCAGCCATGGGCTGCCTGCCTTGGGGGTGGAGGGCATCCCAGCTAGGAGAGTAATGAGGAAGAGCCAGCCGGGAAAGTGGAGCAGGTGCCAGGAAAATAAATGACCCTGGGCACCAACCTGTCTCACCCATCTCCTGGTCAGATCAGTGTAAAAAAAAAAAAAAATTAAGCAGCCAGCGTCTGAGACTGTGCAGCCTCAACTGGGCCCCCCAGTAAGCGTTCAGAGGTTGCTTAGACACAAAGGCAGGAGCGACAGCTGGCTGAGAGCTGCCTGTGACAGTGAAGGGGCACACCAGCCTGGAGGCTGAGCACCCACAGGCACTGATGCTGCTCTCCAAGCAAGAGGGGTGTGCGGCCTCTGCATAAGGGGTCAAAAGATAGCACGGTGGGTCTTTCAGAGTCATGGACGCTGCAGGCCAGCAGTACGAGGACCAAAGGACATCCTACCAGGAGGACACCCTGCCTCTCTGCCACATGAGGTGCACAGCAGTCCACAGGGGGCAGAGATGCATGAGGACAGCAGAGGACTTCAGGGCCCCGTCACCTTGAACCCAAAGAGCAGCGTCCACCTTTCTCTGCTGCTGACAGCCCCCGCCAGCAGCTGTAATTAGCATGGAGCTGCTGGCATCTAAATAATGTAACAGTTATCACAAATAATATGCAGCTGTGGCGAAGATCAAGTTATTTATAAAAGAATTAATAACAGCATATGAGTGTATGAATGCACACGCTGCAGTGGGAACATGCAGCTTTCAACGAGCGTGCATTTTTACAGGTCACAGGTCGCATCTCCCTGAGACGGACTTTGGCGTCGCCACACGTGCTTATCAACTGCTGGAAGCTAGATCCACACCCCAGGACATGAGCAACAGGACATGCATCAGACCTGGCATCCTTGCCTGGGAGGGCACCCAAGAACTAGCCAGTGCTCCTGGAACAGCAAGTGCTTCAACAAGTTATTGGACCCAAAGGGCAAGTGCTGTCACAGAAATATAAAGGCACAAATAACTTGGAGACAGGGGATCAATGGGCCCTTGGCTGCTGAGCCTGACACAGGCGGGTGTCCCCCTCCCTGTTGCCCCTGCTCCACCTCTGTGGTCCCCACCAGCCCCACCGTGAGAGAGGTCCCAGGCTACGACAGGCCAGAGCTCGGTCTGAAACCGAATCACAGACTGCCTACAGGAAGCTCTGGATTCTTGAAGCCCCTGCGTTCACTCCCTTTGCTATTGCAGTAACTCAGCATGTCAGACTGGGAACGTTACCACAGCAGGAGCCTAATTCAAGCTCACAGTTCAGCACAAGCTCAAGAGGCTACCCCTGGTAGACATATCCCTGTTGCAGAGACCTAGGACGGGGCAGCATCAGAGGCAATGACAAGGAGCGCCGTCCTCTTCTGCGGCCTCTGGCCCTTGCCGTGTAGAGCCACCAGAATGCAATCACAGCCCCACCCCATCTAATCCTCGCCAGAAACTGGAGACCTTCAATCTTCCTTGAGAACATCAGTATCCCTGCTCCTTAGCAATCAGCATTCCAGGACCCCTATGGAGCACCCTGCGGGTGCGGCTCCCCGGGCTGGCCCGTCCTGCAGCACAGCCTGGGAGTCTGCAGTGCAGCTGAAGCCCTTCTCCCCTGGCTGTGTGGCTGTGTGCTTGGTTGGGGCTGCCTGCCCAGCGCTGCGCCTGCTATTTTAGTTCACAGCATTTATAAAAGCGCGGGAGCCCAGCCCAGCACTCTGGAGCTAACCTTCCAGTCCTCAAACTGAGCTCCTGCATGCTAATTGAAAAGCGATTAATTACCTCCAGGCTGCCCCTGCGCTGGCCCTCCTTCTCCTCTCTCCCCACCCAGGGCTGACAGCCAGGGGAGCTGCGTGCTGTGTGTGTGTGTGTGTCTTTAAGACTGAGCTGCTTTTAGTCTCATTTGAGCCCAATACCTTGATGCCAGGTCAGGTCCACTGCCGCTCTCAGACCCTCTGCTTCCTCCTTTGAAAGATGAGCTCCAATCCACACTCCCGTGGCTGCTGTGGTGCAGGCGTGGTGGGGTCCCCAATCTGCTTGGTGCCTTCTTCCTATTATTCCTCCAAAGCACACATGCTCCATGCCTCTCCACTATTCCCACACACTCCACCTACCTCCAGGACCCCAAGAAAGACCACCTCTTCAGGCTGCCTCTCTGTCTGCTGCGTTTGCGCCTAGGGTCCCTCCTGCACTTCTGCAGACCACCACTACACATTGTGTGGCTGCCACTGCGCCCAATGGACCCACCACAGCCTCTGTGTGCTGGAAGACAATGGCACAAGCCCCTCCCCTCCCCAAACCTGAGGCCAGCCTTGAGGCCCCAGGCCCCAGGACCCAGGGTAGAGAGGCTTGGAAGGACTGGGGCGCTGCCCATGGGGACGAATGAGCCAGCGCACTCAGTGAAAGCTGGGGATACCAACAATGGAGGAGAATCTTTGTCAGTCAAGAATGGATTGGGGACCTGAGGTCAGGCCAGCATAAGCAAGGAGCATCAGGGACTGAAGCCCTTTGCAGGACTGTCTACAGGGGCATGGAGAGTCAGAGAGGGACAAAAGGTAGGACAGGACCATCATGATGGTTCTGTGTGGGCCAGGTGTGACAGAAGCAACTGCCTGGATCTCTGTGTGTGTGTGTGTGTGTGTGTGTGTGTGTGTGTGTGTGTGTGTATGTGTTCAGGTCACCATGACAACTGGAAAGCAAGAGGAATGGAGGGGCAGCCAGCCTCCTCGTCCCGTCACTGCTGCACTGTCTCCAAAGCACAGGATGGCTCTCTGCGCCCCTCATTACCCACAGCTGAAATCTTGCCAGAAACACAACCTTTGAGGCAGTTTCCCCTCATTTAAATTCTTCCATGACATTTGTACGACAGCGAACTAGAACAAAACACTGAGGAGGAGGCACAGCCTGGTGCGGCACAGCCTCCTCAATAAAGAGGGAGGAGAGGAGGAAAGGAGGGGGCCCAGGGCATGGGCAGGGACAAACACCCAGGGGACACGCAGCCTGGGGGGCCCTGGGCCAGCAACTGCCACAACTATGCCCAGTCCTGGCAACGGCCCCATTGTGTAGGTGGAGAAACTGAGGTACAGGCGGTAAAGTGCCACGGCCACAGGCACAGGGCCAGAGGCTTCCCATACTGACTCCCATCCAGCCGGGGCCTGTGTAGTAAGAAGAGGGGAGGCCCACTGGGCTGTTCACTTCCATCCCCAAGGCTGAGGCCATCGCAGGCTTTGTGCCTCAGCTAACTGAGACCCACCTGAGCTGGGGAGGCAGGACTCTGTCAAGAAAGCAGGGAACATCCTGCTCCTTTGCAGATGGAGGCCTCTGAGCTTCAGACTCCACCTCAGCTCCTTCCACACAGGGGGCCTCAGAGTCACCCAAATTCCTCAGTTCCCACAAGTGTTACAAGAGGACTCCGGCCCTGGGGTGTGAAGACAGATGACCCATGTGTGTTGGTCAACAGATCACAGAGCTGCACTGCCAGGTCACAAAGGGTCGGCGGTGGCGGCTTGGGGGCTCATCTGCATGCCAGCAGGGCCAGGGCCAGGGCCAGGCTCACCCTCCTGCTGCCCTGCCAGGATCTGTGTCTCTCTGAGAAGTCCAGTGAACCCCTATCAGCAGGTTCCAAATCCACAGATCCAAGATTGTGAAATAATTGTGCCTGTGTTAAACATACACAGACTTTCTCTTCTTGTCATTATTCCCCAAGCAATACAATATAACAACTATTTACATGGTAGCTTCATTGGAGTCAGTATTAGGAGTAATCTAGGGATGATTTAAAGTCTACATGAAGATGTGCATGGGTTATATGCCCTCCACTACTTTACATAGGTCCTTGGACATGCGTGGGGATCCTGGAATAGGTTCTTCCGAGGCAAAGGCATGACTGTATTTGCATTATTGTGGCTTGTTTCCTGTTGGTTTTGGATTCTGCGTAAGGCAGGGCCACAGTGAGTCAGTGAGCTAGGGGAGCAGTGGGCTGGCCAGGTACCCGCAGGAACATC
>NDGM010996251.1:0-14258 GCA_002564305.1 Octomys mimax | reverse complement strand
CAGAGTCACCACCTCTGCCTCCTGCCCAGGGGGCTTTATTTGCAGCCAGGGGATCTTATACAGGGGGTGCAGGTCCGGGGCCCTGTTGCTTCCCCGCTCCCAACCAATAACCAGACCAGCTAGAATGCACAGAAGTACACGGCCTGGAGACTCCTCATCTCAGGAAATAGTGGGGGATCCTGGGTACTGCTGATGGGGGGATGTCCACAGGGCCAACAAGCTGTGCAGTGACAGTGATGCCCTGCTTTACCCCAGGTGCTCTTCAGGGACTCTGTGACGACCCGAGGTCCAAAGTCTGGCTTCCAGCTATCACCAGCCTGCATGGAGGGACACCTGGGACCACGGCATTGCTTTGCTGGGCCTGGAGCGCAGACCCGTCCTTAGCACTCTTCCTAAGGCCTCATTTTCCTTGTGCCTTTGTTTTTACAGGAGCCCAGATCGGGATCCACAACTCCCCTAGGGGGCCTGAGGGTCAGCTGCCTCTGCCCACCCGCACACCAGCCTGGGCAGGGGTGAGCCAAGGACACACTCCTGAGGTCATGCAGACAGCACCCTGGTGACTGAGTCTGCATGCAGACGGGTAGAGAGGCCGAAGGGCAGGGGATGGACATCTGTCAACAGAACTGCCAGTTCCTACCTGGTCACTGCAGGCTCACAAGAACTGGGAAGGCCTTGACCACAAGGATACAGGTCTCCAGCCCACTAAACCTCAGCCAGAGATGCTCCACATGGCCTGACTGGTGTCCAGTAGAGGCCAGAACCCTGGAGTCCCCGTCATGCCAAAGCCTTGGCTTCCCTGCACTTCTACTTGCAGCCACCAGAGGGCAACACAGAAGCAGAACAGCATGCTCACAGCCGAAGGACCACAGCACTGCAGGTCCCTTGCAGGACAGAGCTGGAGGCCGCTTTCATGGGCGATCCTGGAGGCCACAGTGCTCTCCTCGAGGGCTGTGCTGGGCTCTGACGCCCTCATTGGAGGGCCCAGGTGTTACAGTGGGGCAAGGCTGGGTGGATACTACTTCCAAGGACCTGGCCACAGTCACTGTCACCTGGCTTTTCAGGGACCTCCTGACAAATGACCTCACATGCAGCACCTGCCCTTCCCACAGCAACCAACACATGATGGCTGGGGCCCCCTCCAGTACTGCTCCAGTACTGCTCTGCTCCAGGAGTGGAAAGCCGCATCAGCCGGGGCAGCCTCCATACTGAGTTCTCCAGCTATCAGTTCCCTTCGGCTCCTGCCGGATGCCCAGTCCTGGGTCGGCACTCAGTCCCACTCTCTGCCCGTGGCTGCCAGCGTGGCTTCCTTCTACCCTGTGGCCATTTGGCAGGCCGCCCGCCCTCAGTGGCCCCCCCAGGTGCACGGTGTTGGCCCAAAACCGGTGGAGTCACCACAGAGGATGCTTGAGGCCTAGCAGACACACCTGGGCCCAGAGACCACCACCACCCCATAAGGCCTCCCCACTGGGTGGCTTCAGGTCAGGGCAGGAGGCATGCATGACACAGCCCCCACCCCAGGCCGCTATGTGTCCCCTCCCTGCAACCCCATACAGATGCACACGTGCACACGGTCTATATGGACACTCCAGTGCACGCAGGCCCGACACATGCACACACGACATGCTGTCTGTGGCCCCAGTCTCCGTGGCCCCACATCAGGGCTACCGCACACCCAGAAAGGGCAGTCTAGGTTAACAGTAGTCTTCCATAAAACTTGGTATAGAGCCGCAAGAAATTTGTTTAAAATTTAACACATAGTAACATCAAAACAAACAAGCACTGCCATGGCAACAAGGACCTAAACAAAGGCTTGCAGATACCCCAGCTGGCGCCACGCCTGCAGAGCCATGGCAACCTGCCCCGAAAACAGAAATAGTTGGACTTTTTCTCCCCGAGTCCTGTCAGCATCGGCGACTTCCTGGCAGTATGTAGGTGACTTCCTCACAGCCCCCCACTCCCCCAAGAAAGCAAGGCCTCTGGTGCCTCTACAGTCCTCTGGGAGCTGTGGACACCCACTCCTCAAAATGCAAGGCCGGTGGACATCACAGCCCCATTTTCCCAGAAACCAAAAGGAAATTCCTGGTGGCCTGCAGCTCTGAGCTTCCAGCCCTTCCTGCTGGACCCCAAGGCCCTGGAAGGGTCACCATTTCCCAGGGCCCCATGATCTTTCTGGGGTCATAGTCCTCTACATCCTATGCAGGGACAATGTGCCCCTCTCCCTGGGAACAAGGATATGCATTTGGGTCTTGTGCTCTTGCATACCTTTGGGGTCAGAAGGCCCTCCCCAGAATAGGGATTCATTGGGGGGAATGAGTCACAAGGACCCAGGTCAGAGGATCCTCCCCTCAATCAGAGTTTGGGCTTCCTGTGGGGAGGGGTTCACAGGAATGCAGTAATCCAGGTTTAGAGAGGGCAGGGCAAGGGTGTAGGAGAACGGCTTTCTGGGGAGAGCTGGGGTCCTCAGGGACCCCCAGCCAGACTCCTTATCTTGGCCACCCTGTCTACACCTAACAGAGGCTGCCTAGCTGGACACATCCCCCTGTGTCCACAGCACACTGGGCACCCGCCCCAGCAAGGCACAGCCTGGCTGCCCTGCCTACATCGACTTTAACCCTCTGTACTCTGGCTAGGCTGCAACTGCCATCTCCTAAGCCAGGCTCCACAGTGGAGAGTGGGCCACATCTCAGCCCCCAGGTGTCTATGAGCCAAGGTCCTTGGAATGGGACTGACTCGCAGAGGGCCAGCACCCCAGGGCAGGAAGGACACACATCCGCCAAAAGAACTATGACCATGTTGGCTGCCGCCTACGAGGAGGGAGCGGGAACAAAGCCCTGCACCATGTGCACATGTGCAAAGGTGGCGTACAGCACTGCAGAAAGAGCTTGGCACCCCAAGGGACTGGCCCTGGACAGGCCACTTCTGCCGGAAGCTTTCCCAAGGGCAGAGCCTTGGGTCTCTCTGCTCCTGGGCGTGGACACTGGTTAGTGTGAGGACATGGCCAGGGAGTGGAGTGTGTGGCCTTACCACTTACACACCATGGCCGGCTGCTAGGAAGCCACCAGTGCCACAAGAGCAGGAGCTCTAGTCCCTATCATCCAAGCCCAGGCTGCAATTCCCTCCCCCACAGCTGGCCAATCCTCCAGAAAGGCCCAGTCACAGGACCTGCCTGTCCCTGTTGGGATGTCCACTCATGCCCACACACAAGACCAGAAGCTCCTGGAGGCTGTACATTTTACAGCAAGGGACTGCATGGACAGCAGGGCTGATCTGTTCCCCAGGCCCACACCATGACAAGCCTGAGGACACGAGGCCTGCAAGTCCTCCCCTTGGTACAGGCTCACAGGCACACCTATCCCCAAAGCTGTGCGTCTGTCAGCAAGGAGTGTCAAGGCAGCAAGCACCAAGCCCTGTCACTCCACAGTGAGGCTACACGATGGACAATGTGAGAGCCCTGAGTGCCCAAGACCTGTCCCAGCATAGCTCTGGGTAAAACGAGGAGGGAGGAGCTCCAGCAGCAGGCTCTCGGGCCACAGGCTTGCCACCACTTTGCTAGAAGGAACCCAGGGCCATGTCCCAGAGGGCATGGGGTCCCCAGGCAACTCCTCCCCAGCAGGGCTGGTGATAGCAGAGGCTCATGGGCCCCAGGGGCAGGAGTTGGGAAAGAGCTGCACACCCTGAGTCCTGAGCCACGTTCTACCCCCAGGCAAACCACAGCAGATGGCACAAGAAGTCAGTGATGGCGGGAAACAGAGCAAGGGCCTGCACACACCTGTGCCGATCTGCCCACAGGCCTCCCACAGAGGCAGACTTCCAGGTCATCAAAGGGGACATTCTGGCTCAGATGTGCCACACAGCCCCTAGAGTGCCACCACTGGCCCTCTTGGGGCAGTTCTCGGCCCATCCAACAACCAGCCTGAAGCCATCCTCACCCAGCCCTGCCACCCCCACCTGCTTAGCAGCCCATGACCTACACGGTCTCCTCAGCACACCCAGGAGACCCAACTTCCCACCAGCAAAGTGTGGAGAAGAAGCCATAAAGACTGAGTCACACATCACAGGTGGAAGAAGAGGTGACATCTAGCACTGGTACCTATCGAGAGTGTGGCCTGGCAGGACACAGGGTATGACTGACGACCCAGTCTCTGAGAAGGTCATAGCCACTGGAAGGGAAGACAGAAGTCCCAGGGGCACACCAGCAGCAGGCACTGGCAGAACCAGGCTGAAGCGGGGCCATTTCCACACAGCGGACCTGGACAGTCCTAGAGGGGATCCTGACACCTTGGGGGTGTCCAGTTGGCTGTGGCAGTGGCCTAGAGAATGATTCCTTTTCTCAGGGCATGCCTGTGACAGGCAGAGGATGTCCTGGTGCTCAGAGAAGCCCAAGGAAATGTGACAAGGATGAGAGCACCTCAATATGCTTGCCAGTGTGTGTGGGGGGGCATGTACACATGAGCCCACGATGCAGGGACACACATGTATGCATGCGACACATATGCAAAATGTATTCATGACCCAGGGACACATACGCAAACACCCACAACCCAGGGACACAAGTGTGCACATGCACACATGTGGGCACGTGTGTGCGTACATGCATACACACACACACACACACACACACACACACGCCCCCAGGGAGACACCTGCATTCACACAGAGGAAGCACAGCGCAAGGCCCTAGGGCAGAGGCTGCAGTGCCCTGGGGCTGCTTGCTCTTTGCTCTGCTGTTTTAAGTCCAAAGCTGGGAGAGGTGTGAAAGGGCTGAAGAAGGTGAGAGGCAACAGGGACAGGGCTGGGGCCCCCACACCAACTCTGTCACGTGGTGGGGCGCCCTGGAAAAGCCATCCCCAACCTGGAAGTGGGCGCGGCAGTGGCCCCATGGCCAGGCCCACTGCCACACCCAGGGCTGAGCCCACCCGCCCCTCGGCACATAGCCCAGGCATGGGGGTCCTGGGGTTGGCCCAAAGACGGAGCTGAAGTGCAAGCGGGGCTCCCTCTGCGGCCACCGAGTGGCACGCCACTTACTTGATCTTGCTGAAGACAATATCCACATCAGTGACAGTCACGCTCTTCCCGTCAATCACATGGCAATCCCGGCACAGCTTCGACCAGTTCTTGCCATGCATCTCCCGGCCTGTGGCACGCGTGTCTCCGTGTACCGCGAAGCGCCGGAAGGCCTCTTCCAGGGCGCTGAGCTCCGAGGCTGCGGCTGCCCCCTCACTGGCACCCTCAGACTCCTGCGACAGCCTCTTGGCTGCCCTGTCCTTTGCGGGGTCCCCTGGTGACTTTGGGGGGGTCCGGTTGGCAGCTTTGGCAGGCTTGGCCTTGCCGTCGGCCATGGTGCTGAGAGGAAAGAAGAAAGTCACTCAGTTTCTCACAGGCCCTGTCTCTCACTGGATGCTCACAAGAGGGGAAACGCATGACAGGGGTGGCAGCAAATGCCAGGAGGTGGCCAGTCAGGGACAGTGGAGTCCAAGACCTCTCAGATCCAAGTGCTTGGGAGACAGTGTCAGTCTGCTACTGGGTCCTGAACCAGCCAGGGGCTCCAGGCTGGAAACCTCGTTCCCACCGGCCCCAGGCTGGCAGCCTCCCCTGGGTGACACTGCGCTGCTGCTCTGGGGACCACTAGGGTCTGTGAAATACCACCAACTTCTGCAACAGGGTCCATCCAGCTACCACTCTCAGTACTGAGCCGTGGCCAGGGAGGGTGAGGTAACCCTGGGGACATGGAGGAGGGTGTCCAAAACCTGGCAGGTGTGGTTCCCCCAGGCCTGGGGAGGTGACCTGTGTGTCAGGGCTCAGGGAGAGTCCTAGTGCTCTGGACTGCATAGGCTGGTTGCAACACAGGTGACTGCCTCTGGGGCTGAGATGACTGAGGGGGCTGTGTCCCCCAGGGCTCAGGAACTCAGGGCCACACAGACGTCCCCACCATAGGTACCAGGCAGGTTAGGCATGTGGCCAGCACCTGCCCGAGGAAGGAGCTCCTGACAAGGATGCACACAGAGGCCTGTGGCAGGGGGTGCCATGCCTGCCTTCCAATTCTGAGAGTCACCTTCGCACCCAGCACCAGAGTGGTCAAAGCATGACCTCCATTATCAAGGGACATGGCTCTTGCTGAAACCATGAAGGTGCCAAGTCTGCAGAAGAGCCAGAACCACCCAGAGGAGGCTCCACTACCAGGCAGGGTCCCGGGGGTCAGGTCCCCACTCCTGAGCCTTCCTAAATCAGTGGGTACAAATGAGGCCAGCCTGTAACAGGGACCAGGCCAGGGCAGAGAACAGAAAGCCTGAGCACTGTGGGGCCAGGCACCTAACATCCACAAAGATGACCAGTCCCATCTCCACTGTACACTGACACCTGAGGACTGAGCAAGAGACAGGGTGACAATGACACCAGGCAGGTCAAAGGGCATAAACTGAACTTAGCATGGAAAAGGACGCAGGAGCTAGACAGCCCTGCAACCCTCCCTTCCCAACCCCACCCTGTGGCTCACTCTCCCTGGCAGGCTGCACTGCCCCCACCAGGCCCTGCTTCTCAAGAGTGTACCCTGCCCCCAGCTGGGCTCTGTGCCCCAGCAGTGCACCCAAAGCCCCCCCACTTTTAGCCTATGACTTCAGGGACCCCAGGCAGCTAGGATGTGCTGGGCCTGGTGCCCAGAATGTATCCCCCAGCCTGCTTCCACCAACCCACCTGCTGGTGGACCCCAGTCCCCCACACCACCTGCATGGCAGAAAAGGAGAGCAGGTGATACAGAGAGGACAACACCAGTGTCAGCCCAGGCCAGGGCTCAGAGGCTCAGCACGGCCACCTCCCCTTGGGTAAAGAGGAAGACACAGGCAACTGATCCACTGGGTATGGGACAGCCTGGGTTACCAGATTGGCATCTGCAGAGGAGGGCAGAGGAGGCCAGGGCAGGTGGAATTACAGCCGCTCACAGGAGAGGAGGCTCCAAGGGCCCCTCGCCAAGCAGGCTCTCTCACTCCAGTCTCCCCAAGGCCATCGTGCTCTAAACAGGCCCCAACTGTCACGCAAAACTTACAGAAAAAAATTTATGAAGCAAAATCTGAAGAGAAGAGATCCCCCAGGCCAGGGTGTCGGCTGCCGATGGCCTCAGTGCATGCCACTCCAAGAGGATGGAAGCTGAGGCGTCAGGGAGCTGGCCCTGTCTGCAGCAGGGCAGGCATCTGTGGAGCGACAAGGCCTGTGACTAAGACCAGGTGACTGGAATCAGGTGGCCCCTGCCTGGGACCAAGTGCCCCGACTGGGCCTGGCTCTGCCATGCCTGGGATTGGGCTGTGTAAGTAGGACCAGGTGTCCCTGACCAGGACCTGGTGCCTGTAATCAGGTGGCTTTCTGGGGCAGGATGCCATGTCCCCTGAGCAGAGAGGTGGCTAAAGTCCTGCTGTCCCTGCCATGCTGTGCCTCCGCCTTTTCCTGACACCCTCCCCGCCCCCTTGTAGATGCCTGCCTGGATTCTCACTCTCTTCTCACCATCAGGACCAGCTCTCTGCCCACCTGGGCTGAGCTGGAGCACTACGCAGTCGGGGTGGGCAGCGGCAGCCACGTGGAAGGGGGGACCCTGCCACACCACAGACCGCCACCCCTGCCCAGGGCTGCAGGACCAGAGGGCTCCACTCACCCTCCCCCAGGACTCTCCCAAAGCCCTGTCAACTTTGTGGCCCACACTGGAGGAGCCCACGCTAGACAGGCATCGCTAGTCAGACCCCTCTACCCCAAAGGTGCCAGCTAACCCCAACCTTCTCAACCCCAACCTGCGGTCTACTCTCCCAGGCAGGCTACACACAGGCCCTGACAGACAGGGTGCTCTGTGACTGTACCAGCTGCCACCAGGAACCTAAAAGCAAACTGTCCCTTGAGAAACAACTAAGTTGGGGACATCGGCAGGCACATGGGGATCCCAATCCCTACACCTTCTGATGGTGGGTGCCCAGAGGCCTTCCTGTCTCACCATGCCTGGGACAATCCTGACTGAAGAGGGGGAGGCACGACTTTTGACCTGGAGTGCCAGGGCAGGGCTGTCCCTCCTTGGTGCTGGACACTGCCAGGCCCTGCACTGTGGCCAGATGCACCAGGATGTCCTTGTGGCTTCGCTGACCACACAAGATCAGATGGAGGGGCCCTTGTCATTGTTACCTGCTTCTGATGGCTGTGCCCTTCTGGATTAAGCGCTCTGGGCCTTGGCGGAAGGGGGCTTCTAGGAGCCCACCTAACAGGTAGGAGCTGCCTCTGCCCCTACTTCTGCTGGCCACTGGCCAGTCTTTTCCTGCCCATCTCAGGGCTCCTCAGCAGGCTTCTGTGGCAGTGAGGAGCCCTTGATGGGGCTAGTGGCCCCAGCCTCTTCAAGTCCCTGGCCCCCTGGCTCCCTGGCCCTGGGCACCTGGGCACCACTAACATCACACCTGTGTCAGAGGCACTTGGATCAGGGCCATGCTACCTGCTGGAGGCTGGGAAGCCCACAATCAGGGTTGACACCGTTCCAAAGGGCAGTAAGTCACCCCTGGCTAGAGCTGCAGGACACTGGTTGAGGAAGAGGGAGGGGGCACCTCTCCTGAACTCCCAACACATACAACCCTGGTTGGCAGCCTAGGAATGGTCTTCTCTCCAGTGCTCGGTTCTAAGTCAGTTTGGTCCCAGGAAGCTGATGGATAGGGGAGGGGTGGGGCACTGAAAAAACAAACCCCAAGCAAATCCAAGCACAGTGTCACAGACCTGTGAGGGATGCTTGGCCTACAAGAAGCCTCCTGTGATCACTGGCCAAGCTGCTTAGTTCCAAGGCCCTTGCCAGCTGGGGAGACCACAGCACCCTGGGAGAGAAACACTCACCAAGGAAGAAGAATCAGACAGTGTCCCCAGAGCCCTCCCCTCACATCTGCTCCTCCGAGATCAGAGACCCAGGGATGAACAGGGAGGCCCTGAGTCCAGGCTCTGACAGGGACAGAGTCAGCTCAGAGCTCCGACACCAGGCTGCACTACCCTGACCAAGGGGCTCTCTAGCTCAGCCCACTCGAGCACAGCACAGCCCTTTAGCCATTGTTGATTTTCATCATGATACGGCCACTTGCCCACTCCTCCCTGGACACTTGACGTGAGTGCCACTCGTCCCAGGCAGGGAGAGCTCCCCAGGATGGCACAAAGCCAGTATTTTCTGCCTGTGTATTCCTCGGGCACAGAGCAAGTCCCAGAAGCCCACACCCAGCTCCAATAGCCTACATGCGTAACTGGGCGGCCCAGCCTGGAAGTTGGCTCTGGCTACTGGTCCAGACAGGTCCACAAGGCTGGGCTGCTGCCCTTCATGGTGACCCAGGAGCAAAACCAAACTCCACACTTGTTGCTATGCCTAGGCAGGGGGAGGGCAAGGCACAGGGAGCACTGCTCGTCATAGGTCCACACTTCCCACCCCTGGATCTGGGAGCCAGACAGGGTGGCAATGGCAGTGGGGGCCCTGGGTGGTCTATCACCACTGCTCCCTGGGATGGAACTGCCATGTGCCTGGCCTGCCCAGGCCAACAGTGTCCCTGGCGTGGGTGTGGGTGTACTGCAGCTGAGCTTCTAAGTCCTGTGGGAGGTGACACAGCTTCCTTGGCTTCACAGCCCCACTGGGACATCGATTTACTTTGGGGACCAGACTCCCACAAAGTCTGCTGTTCCCCACCCAACACATAGGGCCCCACTGAGCACATCCCGCCTCCAGCCATGGGAGGACATTCATCCCCAGGGATGCAGCAGCATGGCAGAGCTGGAAGAAAGGTGCCTCACAGCAGACAGCAACACCCTGCTCCGGGCTTCCAGCCTCCAGCCCCGTGAGAAAGGCATTTCTGTTGTTTTGTCACTGCTTTTACATCACCTGCCTCAGGACTTCTGTTCTAGTAACACAAGAAGCCAGAATAGTGCAGGCCACAAGCTAGAGACATCAGGCCCACCAGGAGGGGGTCTTGCCCACTCCAAGAGCTGGCCTTCTGGCTCCAGCAAAAAGGGTTTCTGTTGTATTGAGCCATTCGATGTATTCCTTTGTCACTGGCCTTAAGACTCCAGTGCAGCCTGGTGACCAAGACAGGTGGCAGCCTCTCTAGGTGTACAGAAGAGGCCAAGCCCATGGGGAGCAGACACAGGCACCAGAGACCAACAGAGCGAGAGCAGATATTCTCCAGGGACCCTGGGGTCAGCCCAAGCAGGCTGGGCTTTCAGCAGAGGACAGCCACAAGACATCTGCCTTCTATTACATTCCATGCCCAGGCTCAGAGTATGGAGCAGAGGAAAGGGACACAGAGAGGTGAGGAAAGATGCAGAGCACGGGACCCTCGAGGGGACTCTGTCAACTGTACTTATGTGCAATGGAGTCCATGCCCAGGACGCAACACACACTCTACCTAAAGTTCCTCAGATCAAAATCAAGAACTTGTGCCTACCAAAACATAGCATTAAGAGGCTAAAGAGGCAAATTCCAGGCTAGGAGACACTTGTTATACATGACAAATGCTGGCCTGCCTAGAATATATTGAACACTTCATGGATGGGTAGAATAAAGGCAAGACAACTCAACAAAAATGGACGGCTAAGTATACAAACAACAAAATCAGCAAGATGCAGAAAAGCCCAACATTAAACGGTAGCTCATGCCTTCTAATGTAGCTGAATTATAAAGGCAGACGTCCAGCTTCCTGTCCACTAAATCTGAAGATGCCCATTACCTATGGCCCACCAACCCCAATTCCAGATGTACCAGACAGAGGCACGTGCTCCAAATCTCATCCCAGTGGGAAGGCCCAATGATCAGACGGGAACAACCAGGGTTAAGAGTGGCGGCATGTTCACAGAGCAGTGTGTCATGCCATGCAGAGACTGTGGCTGAGATCAGCAAGCTCAGCAGAATGACTATCTGCACCAGTGTCCAAGGGATGTGGGTGTATGTGATGCAACTGTGCCCACGAGCAAGACCCACCCCACTTGCAGACAGACGTGTGATCTGGCAGAGGAGGGAGCTGGAACTGCTGGACCACCAGGCTCCAGGAGGAAGCCCTGGAGGCCTTCCTGGCCAGGTGTCCCGGGCCGGTGGGTCACAGGAGACTGGCAGGGGAGGAAAGGCCAGATGAGCTGCCTAAAGCACCTCATGAAAAGTGAAAAGATTTTTTCTACTTTCTCCCCAAGAAAGCAGTGCATTTGGACACTAGAGCTGGCAGCAGAGTCCCTGCAGGCTGTTGCTCATTTAAGCAGAGAATATGGACCCAGGCACATTAAATCTTGATTGGGAAGTGAGATTTCAGGACAGCCACTGTATGTGTCTCTGAAGCTTTTTTCTGATATGTGTAAACCATCTTCCTGTGGAGAATGGGACTCCAGGGGCTGTTGACCACAGCCCCACCCTTTCATGCCCCAGCAGGGCCAATGGAAGCCATTCCTAGGGTGTGACCAGAGGAGGCTCTCTCCCTGAGGGGTACTAGTGAGCTGGGATGGGGAGATGCTAAGGGGAGGCAAGGGAGTGCTCTGGGTAGGGGATGCCTTGGGTCTATTGTGGTGGAGGATGCAGTGGGGAGTGATGCCTCAGATAGGGTGCCCTGGGTGAGAGATGCAGTGGCTGGGCTGAGAGACGCAGGCCTGGTCATGGTGGCTAGAGGGGGTTTGGGGTCCCATCTGACCTCCAGATGCGTGCAGCAGCTCCACCGGCAGCTCCACCCTTCCTTCCTGGAAACAGCTCTTGCTGGATAATGGGAGGGGACAGGTGCCACTCTGGGCTGGCTGTGTGAGGGCGCTGGGCTCACCCCAGGGTGTTCAAGGCCCTGAATGGGCTGCAGCCTCCTCCCTGTCTCACCAACATCAGCTGCTAAAAATAGGCCGCCGAGGTTGGCAGCCTCCAGCGGTAGCTTCTTCTCAGCGTCTGGGGACCAGGAAGGGTGCCCAGAGGGACCAGCGGCTCCCGACTACTCCCCAACCTCCCCTGGGACGGGTGCCTTAAATTTCCTTAAGGAAATTATCCCGGGATCCGCACATTTCCCAAGAGATTATGGAAAAGAAACAACAGCATCAGCTCCGTCACCCCCAGCCTGACCCCCACCTCCCGCTCCCGACCAAGGATTTGCCGAGGCCATGGATCCCACCTCCAAACCCGCGAGCCTCCTGGTCCAAGAGAAGAGGACCGCTCGAGACGTGGAGAACGCGCTCCTGCAATGTGGCTCAGGGTCGCGGTCACCTGCGCGACCTGCGGGGATGACAGCTGCGCGCCTCCCCGCCCCCACCCCAGCGCGCTCCCCGGGCCGTTTACATAAGGAGCGCAAAGCCGGGGCCGGGACTGTGGCTGGGCGGCCGCGCCCCTCGCGCTCCTCTGCACCGGCCGATGCAGTACCAGAGTCGCGACCGGTCCCCAACCTAGTCCCGCGCAACCCAGTGCCGGGGGCTCCAGGTGGCCAATCTACGCACGTCCCGCCCGCCTGGCCGCGCCCCGCAGCTTACCTCGGAGACCAGAGACTGCAGCGGCGCCTCCGACTCGGCCGCGCGCCCGACCGGGACCGAGCGCTCCGCCCCCCACCCCCTCCGCCCCGCCCATCCCATTTGCCCCGCCCTACCCGGCATTTGGCCCCGCCTCCGCCCTCGGCCCCGCCCTACCCCACTACCTGGATTCGCTTCAGACTCGCAGACCCGCCCCAACCCGCCCCTCGGCCCCGCCCTTGCCCCGGCCCTGCCCACTCCGAACAGAAGGCCCCGCCTCTCACTGCCCTTAGCCCCGCCTCTCCTACCCTTATCCCCGCCCCTCGCGCTCCACCGCCTTCCATACAAGGCCGCTAGCTCAGGCCTAGGTACCCGAGTCCGCTGGGCACAGGGCGCGGCCGCGCGAGGAGCGTGGGAACCGCGCGGGGCGGGGGCGCCGGGCGCACCTGGCCCTCGGGGGAGTGCGGCGCCGGGCGGGAACAGGGTGCGGTTGCAAGGCCGCGCCACTCCCGCCAAGGGCTTCGCGCGCTGGGTCTCGTGAGGCGGCCTCGCGTCTTCTGCTCTGGGTCATCTGGGACACCTGGCCCATCTCTGCCCGCAGCGCCTGGTGGGGAGAGGGCGCCGGCTGGGTGGGGCCGGGAGTTGCTGCCGAGGCTCGCACGGGGGTCCATGGCCCCCAGGATGAGGCCAGTGATCGAGACACTGGATCCAGGCCCCTCCCAGAGGGTCATTTCCAGCGTTCCTGATGTGGCATATACAAAAAGCAGAGTCCCTGCGACCACCACCAGTCTTTCTGTTCAGGTACCTGTGTTTACTCCCCTGGCTGCAGGTCCCCTTCTCAGGCCCTGTGAGGCCCCCCTCCCAGGCCCTGTTCTTGTCCCCTGGCTGCGGGCCCCTGTCACCCGCTTTTTCCAGGCTCCTAGCGGCTGTGAGTCCAAGCTGTGCTTCTCCTGAGACTCCAGCCAGGTAGAGCGCAGCAAATGCAGCAGGAGTGTTGGAGTGCTGGGTGTAAGGAGCCAGCCATTCTGACACCATGGCCAGGTTGCGCTGGGGACAGCTGGACCTTGGAGGCAGTTTGCTCCTCCCCAGAATGGTCCCTCTCCTACTCCACTTCTCGGAGCCTCTCTTCCTTCTGCTCAGAAGTAACCAAAGTTTTCTTCTAATTCCTGCTGTGTTAAAGACTATCTATTAGAGATGGAGGACTAGGAGACTTGAAAAGGGCAGAGCTGCCTGGGCCGTCTGTGGGACTCAGGGTTCTGTTTGGATTGAGGATCTGACAGTTGTGCAGAGTGCCATGAGCCCTAGCATAGCCATAGTGGAAAGATAAGCTCTGTTCACAAGGCACTGGAGGGGTTTCCCAATGGAACACTCCTGCATCCTATGAGCTGCAGCCAGAGACTCTTCCACCCCCCAAACAGGTGTCAGATGCACAATAAAATCACAAGGGGTGGTCACCGTGGCTTCAAGAGCAGAATCATGAAGGCACCTTTGGGAGGAGGTGAGGGATGGGCAGGCACAGGAGCAGCTTGTCCAAGTTGCCAAGGAGGCCTGAGCACACCCCCAGGTGAAGGAGGACACCAGAGCTGGACCTCTGCTTCAAACACAGCAGTGTGGAGCAGGCTGCCTCTGGGCCCAGGTTCCCCATCAGGAGCTGGTCAGTCCATGAGCACCATTTCTGGTTTCAAGGAGCTGATGTGGGCACAGGCCTGTTACTTCACAGCAGGCAGCCCTTCCAGGGTATGTTCTGTTTTGTTTTTGGATTGAACTCAGGCCCTTGTGCTTGCCAGGGAAGCGCTTATTCCACTGAGCCATCTCCC
>NDGM010996221.1:0-12521 GCA_002564305.1 Octomys mimax | reverse complement strand
TTTTTTTTTTTTTTTTTTTTTTACCAGGGATCGAACTCCCAAGCTTGCACTTGCCAGGCAGCCACTTATGCCCCTGAGCTATCTCTCCAGAATGTCAAGTATATTTGTGATATGAGTTCATTTCTAGAAAAGTCATTGTGAAAATCCTTTAAAAACTTTTAAAAGTTTTTCCAGCTTTATTGAAATATAATAAAAACATACAGATTTAAGATACACTGTATGATATTTTGAGAAAAATTAATCTCAACTTCATCTATCACACATCTATCAACTCACATACGTAGTTTGTATGTATGTTGAGGATGTTTAAGTTCTATTCTTAGCATGTTTTGCAAGTGTACAACCCAGTAATGTTATCTAAAGTCTATGTAGTACATGAGATGCCCCTTGATTGCTCACCTTGCAACCAAAATGATGTACCTTTGGGCAAATACCTCCTCAGTTACATGCCGTGTCAAACATTCTATTGTGAGTTTTTGAGTTTGAACTTTTTTGATTCCACATATAAGTGAGATCATGCCAGGTCATGCAGAATTTATCTCTCTCTGTCTCACTTCACTTAACCCTCCAGTTTCTATCCATATTGTCACAAATGGTGGAATTTCCTTATTTTTATTACTGAATAATATCTGATAATAAATTTTGCACATGTGTATGTGTGTAATTCATTTCCATTGTCCATTCTTCCAAATATATAATTATATATTATATGTAATTATATTTTATATATATAATGATATGTTTAGTACAGGGTCTACAGTGTCTCACTACGTAGATTAGATTCATAGTGATTCTCCTATTTACAGCCTCCTAAGTGTTGGGATTACAGGCACTTGCCACCACACCCAGTCTCAATCTGTCTCAGTGTGCCCTGGGGGCGGGGCTGGCACTGCACACCAGAGATTGAACCCGGGCCGCTGCACTCTCCCTAAGCAGGTGCTTTATTCCACCGAGCTATCTGGCCACCCTGTTGTCCATTCTTCTGAGGAAAATATTTTAAACAGGGGGCCTTCCAAATAGCTCAGCAGATTAAAGCTCCTAAAAGCAGGTGCAGCGGTTGGGGTTGGATCCCTCAGCCTCCCATGCTGGCCCCGCCCCCGAGGCGCACGGAGCCAGCAATTGGGACTGGGTGTGGTGGCCCTGTGCCTGTAATCCCAGCACTTGGGAGGCTGCGAACAGGGGGATCACTATGACTCAAATCTAGTAGTGAGACCCTGAACACCCTATAGACCCTTCCCTAAAATATGAAAAAAGAAAAAGAAAATATTTTAAACAATAAAATGTTAGTCTAACACAAATTCATGCTGCCCTTTTGGACCCATGGGAGGTTTGTGAACAAAAGGACGAGTAGCATTAGAAGTAAAGAATAAATACAAGGTTATCTCTCAGTACAATAATATTTGGGGGATTTAGGGATTGACATTCTTTCTTGGTCACATTCTAATATGTCTAATTTCCTTCTCCCTTGTTTTGTGAATTTTTAATTTCAAAATATTATTCAATGTTCCATTTTTAGAATAATGATACATAATAATGCACAGTGCAAAACAATGAACAAGTTCTTCACTTATTTTCTGAACCTGCTTCAGATCACAAATTTTTAAATATTATTTCTTTATTTTATGTATTTGGTACAGGGTCTCACTACACAGCTCTGAGTCATAGTGATTCTCCTAATTCAGCCTCCCCAGCACTGGGATTACAGTCCTGCACCACCATGCTTGGTCTTGGTGCCAGCATCAGTCCAATGGGATGGGGCCACCATGGCCTGTGGTACCCTGGTATTAACCTAGATCCTTGTGCTTGCTTAGGTAGTCGTTTAGACTACTGAGCTATTGCTGTGGATCTTTTCTAGTTTTGTTGTTGTTGTTTTGTTTTGTTTTGTTTTTTCAATCCCAGGGATCAAACTCTGGGCCTTGTGCTTGCCAGGACGACCTTTATGCTGCTGAGCTATAGCCCAGGCTTTTCGAGAGCACCATTGTCACAAAGAAGTTATAATAGCATGGCTAGGGAACAAAACGCCTTGCTTCTGGCTGAGTGTAAAATCAATCAGTCAATCGATCAAAATCTAAGAAAAGGAAACACTACGGTGAAAAGTATTTGCCAGAATTCTTCTGTTCTGTGAGTCAGCCAACTGAATCCAGGAGTGGCCTGAGCCCTGCGCACGTGTTCTAAGAGACGTGACGTGGGGCAGAGAGCCTCCAGACCCAGCACCCTCGGGCAGTCTGAGTGTGCCTCAGCCAACTGGGCTCTACCCAGCTAACAGGGCATGGGAGGCTGTGTTCAGTGTTTCTTCAGAAAGCAAAAGTGGGTAAATCTGCGGCGACAAAAGCTACCAGATGTGTTCAAATATGAGAGATGATATGAAGATGCCAAGAGGAATGTAGTCCTGTTGTATGGAAGCAGGATGGCCATGAACAAGGAAGAGCAAAGGAGCAAAGGCTGACACCAGCGTATGAAATCAGATGCACCAGGAAGGACGTTGATGCAAGTGGGGCAGCAAGTATAAATAGAGTACTGGATTAATAAGATTTAAGCCTCAAAACAAGGCATCCCCTTCAAGCTGACTAACACTCTCTGAATGGCCCTCATAAAGTTAAATTATGGACAACACAAATCATATTTTTCCCTGCACCTTGGAGTTAGCACCAGAGAAATCTCTGCAATATATCCAGTTGAAACATCCACGTAGAATCCACTTGTTAACTTTGTCTTAGAGAACTCTTTCAACCAAAAATTTACCGAAATATCACTGACTATTTTACTAAATAATATTCTGGAATTATAACGAACAAGTCACCAAGGACAAATCGTGTCCTCTGGTAGATTCTGCATAAATGAGTTCAGTTAGCTTCCTTTCATCAAGATTTTCACCAATTAATTCATAAATATTAGCATTTCATTAACTGCACCAATATTAGCATTTCATGTCAGTGGGGATTTTTAAGCAAATTTCTAATTACATTCAAAAAGTAAAACAAGGAAAAGGTTTTCTAATAATTCTGGTATCAGCGAGCACTAGAATTAACTTTGTCTTGGGTACACATACATTCTGGTATGAAAATCTGTTGCTACGAGTTTTAATGATCAATTTTATGGGTACATTATGAATAACACATACTGAGTGCCATTAATTGGCTGATGAATTTCAATGCTTAGGATGAACTTGATCAGCAATCCATGCATTTTCCATAACCTTTCTTCTTAATCACAAGAAAATCAAACCCAGGGAAGTAAAATATTTTCTATGTAATAATTTAAGTAATCAATAATTCAAGTGAGTACTCAGCATTGTTGGAAAATATTTTAATTTTGATCATTTTGTAAGAAAAATCTCATTTCTATATGATAGTAAAATAAAGCAATGAAGTTCTTTGAAGAAAATCATATTACTCCTGATTTCAGAACTTGTCCAAACAGATATTTGCAGTATTTTCAGGTTTTCTCATTAATCAAAGAATTAAGTATTATGTTAACTTAATTTTCCTTATGCCTAAGACTGTTCTTATATAAACATCATGTTGATCAAATACATTTCATTTATTCAAAACCCCCCTAATTCTTAGGGTCCCATAAGACCCTAGGAAGTGTTTCAAAGTAAGAACCTTGGAAACAATGACTTTGGAATTTCAGTTGCAATGAATCATTTCATTTGTTTACATTAGTTCTTACCCATCCAGTATAATTTCTGTAGGGGAATCCCCAATAACCTAAAAGAGACAATAATAAATGCCAAACATAGAGCTAACTTTTGAATTGCATCTGTATTTGACCTAAATGCTGGTTAATTCTTAAGATTAAAAATTTTTCCTTAATTTGGGAAACTACTTCATTATTTTCTTGAATTTTTAAAAACTAATTACAAGGGAGTAGTTCACACTTTTTTCTGTTGAAACTTAAGAAGAAAAAAACACATTGATTTATGGAATCCACTTTCTTTGTTATTCTACAACGATGCCAGATATTATTGGATAATATGTTTCCCATTTTACCCATCAGAAATTTCTTCAAGGTCTTAAAAATTTTTAATTTTTAAAATATCTTTAAAAATCAATCTTTCTTAGAATCTTTTTTGACCCTTTTATCTATACTCCATTTGTCTTTAGCGTTAACTCATTTTTTATCTTCTTCAGATGACTTCGGTCTGCGTTGTGTGTCTTTATCTGTATTTACTGTATCTACAGGCACTTCTCAGAGTAGATTAAGAGCAAGGAGACAAGGTTCATGCCTTGTTTACTCATAGCTGGTTAGTGAGAGTTGTGTCCACACATAATTGCAATTCACCACGTGTAGGGAGCGTAAGTAAATGAGCACTTCAGTGAATGACGTTCCTTTTCCTCTAGGAAGACTGGACTTGTACAGAAACTGACACAGCAACATTAGAAACATGACCCTGTAGTGGGCATTCAGCTTGGAGGGTCCTTGCCCTCTAGGATTATGCTCCACTCATTTGGTTGAAGAAGGCTGGACATAAGAAAATACATACAAAAACATTAAAAATTTTTGAAACAGTGCTTAATAAGTGCACCCTGATGACAAAAAAATTATCCAAACTGCAAAAGTCTCACATACTTAATCAGATCCATATACACTTCATGTCATTAGAGTCACGTTTTCCCTCTCAAAACCTAAACACTGACACCTTCAGAAGATGCAGTTAATAGCTGCAGAGCTGATAAAACTATTCCTGAGTTTTAATTTTTTTTGCAGCAGCAGCAGCTTATTGGGTGGCATGTAGACACAACAGTGAGAAATTTATAAACACTAATGGCAACTTGCAGCTTGATCAGATACTACAGAAATCTATCGCTATTCACTTTTTTCCCAATTAATTATTCCAGAAGAAGGAAAGATACCTGATGTGGGAGCCCCACAGAGCAGCTGCACCCTTTGGATCAGCCTATTACGAAAAGCCGGCAACTGCCTTTCTGATTGACTGAGAGCAACAGAAACTCCCTGAGGCCTTCTGGTTCAGTTGGGATTGTAATGATAGACTAGCAAGATAAAAGCCTGCCAGAGCATTAGCTTCAACTGCATGACAATACCCTCCCCAAGAAGATAGGATGCTGTGTGGATGAATATAGATTGAAAATGTGGATCTTGTCAGCAGCCCTGATTTCACTCCGAAAGCCTGTACACCGGGAGGAGGCTATGGCTGCTCAGGGTTAGGACTCCAGCTATGTGTGAAAAATTCATTTTCTCAGCTGGAAACACTCATGTGTTTGGTTGTACAAGTGGTAAGTTGGGGGTCTTTGCTTATGTTGAGACAAAGAGAGGAGTGTGAATGTGTGCCCCTATTAGGAGAGAGTGGATACTTCTTGCCCTAATCTGAAGGTGTCACAAAGCATTGACGGATCACTCAAAAATGAAATTTCTTCTTAGGATTCGTAAAGCCCTTACTTTCCAAATATACTGTGATGCCAAGCTGTAATTCCTTTCCTCTGCTCCATACAGCGGACACAGCTGTCATCATTTTTATTATTTCTCTGATGAATCCTCTCCTTCTGACTCCACAGAGCAGAAAATTTACCCTCCAGAGGTGTAGAGCGGATGGATTTCTCCCGTCTTATACTATTCTTCCAAATGGGAGAGTTGGAAGAAAAATGTGCAAATTTGTACAGGAAAGTGTTAGAATAGTTAATAATGCTGACTTTGGAATTAGACCATCTGAGCAGTATTTCTGGGTCTTGGAAGTATAAAGAAAGTAATACCAACTCTCAAAATCCTCATCAGAATACTGTATGAATTTCATCAATGGACATAAAGTGACACGTGCACACTCTTAAGCATATTGACCAATGACATGATTATTAGCATAAATATGGGGAAATGTCACCATCATCTTCCAGGCTATGATGCTACTGTTTTATCTTATGTACTTAGTCCAAGACTGTGCTGAGGTATGACAATTAGCAAGCCACTGTTTTTGGAGAAATGAGCCAGGAATAGCGTCAAAAGCATCACTGAAAATTTCTTTCATGTTCAAATTGAAATGAATGAAACTGCATCTTCACCTTACAGAAGTGTAAGGAAAAGTCTACTGTGTGACATGACAATAATATTCTGACATTTGGGAAGAAAATGGAACATTTTCACTTAAAAATTGCCTTCTGACTCCCTACCTATTAGAGGTATGCAACTGAGCCCAGCAATTCCATGATGATTTTTAATCATTATATGATATAAGTGACCCTTCTACATTTTTGTATTTCAGTAAAATTGTTTTTGCTGAGAATAGGCATAACTGCAATAAACTTTACTTTTTCAGGTTTTTTTTTTTTTAACATATTTGGTACAGCGTCTCACTATGCATCTTGAGTTCCTAGTTAGCAATCCTTCTGCTTTCAGCCTCCCCAGTGCTAGGATTACAGGCTCACACCACCGCCCCGCTGGGTTTCAGTGACCTGCTCAGGGCACCTGGAGGTGGAGCCAGCATGGCATGCAGTACTGGGGACCGAACCCAGGTCCCTGCACTTGCCTAAGCAGGTGCTTAGTCCACAGAGCTATCTCACCAACCCTGCTTTCAGTTTTGATTGATAATATTCTAACATCATGTAACAGATATGTGCAAAATCTACAGCCTTTAGATTTCTCTTCCTATAAGTTGCTGAACTGGTTGCATGCAAGAAAATGTTTTTGAATTTTGAACTTTCATTTAGGATGGAAGATCATAAATAAGTATCTCTCTTTTACTGTGTTACTGGGCACTATTTGCATTTATTCACCATAATTTTTCTTGTCCTTTTCTTTCTACATCAACTCAGTCCTGATGCCTGTAAGTCTTAAACAGTTAAGAATTAAATATTGCAACCTCATTTTTATAGTTGCCTTTGTGATTTACAAATTATTTCAGTCATGTGTAAGGCAATTGCCTTGGCTTCTCATTTTAACTGGTATGTGGAACTAAAAAGAAAGATACCAACGAACTTTGTTTTGAACATATTGTGTTTTAGATACCTACTTAAACCCTAGCCATCTGGAGATGGTTAGCACATGTGTAAATCTGGAATACTGCAGTGTGGCATGGACTTACATAGAAACGATCACCAGAGGAGACTGTTGAAGTCCTGGATATAAAATGACAATAATGCTTCTTAAATTTTAATGTGTATATATTGGAGTTGCCCGAGGATCTTATTAAAGTGCAGATTCAATGCAATAGGACTGGTATACAGGCTCTGTCATTCCAAGAGGGTTACAGGGGGGTGGGGGTGTGGCTCCAGCATGGCAGATCACATGTGAAGGGACTAGAAGTTGGAGCATCCAAATGGAAAGGCTAGACTGCAAGGTCTGCAAGTAGAGAGATCCTGTGAGAAGTATCAGAAAACGCTTCCAAGAGAACTGTGAGATTGACATGAACAAATTAGTGAGAAAAGTATGCCAATGAGGAAAACAGCAACACCTAATAATGAAGCAATTTTCAAGAAATAGTTGGCTAAATGGGGTCAAAAGATGTGAATATTGAAATCACAAAAGGAAGAAGTGAAAATATTATATATTTAATAATTAAAAGGTCATTAGTTATTTATACACTCTGCCTAGTGGTCCTTGTCAGCTATACATATTGTGAATAATTCTTCCCAGTCTATGCCCTGCCTGATGTTAAGCAGAGATTGTTAATTTTTATGTGATATAATGCCTCAGTATTTCATGTTGTTGATAGTTTACTAAGTCTCATCTAGGAAACTTCTTCCTATTGTATTGCTATAAAATATTTTCCTATTTTCTTCTGAGAGCTTCATGGTTTGAGTATGTTTTTCTGTATCTTAATGTACACTCTATTTTTATTTATTTTCTGTACTTGTATGAAATAGGATTTTTCTACAATTAAATAAGACTAATTTTAAAAAATATATAAATATGGAGTAAGTGTCTAAACAAATATTTTACAAAGAGACAGAAAATTCAAGAAAAAATTCTCAACAATATTAGTCATTAAGAGACATACATAATCTCAAAAAAATCACACCAAGGGTCTGGGAATAAAGCTAAGTGGCAGAGTGCTTGTCTAAATTGCTAAAAGCCCTGGGTTCAATCTACTGTCCCACAAAAATACAAAATAATTTAATACACAAGCCAACAACAGTAACAAAAATCACACTGACATACTGCTACCTGCCTATCAGAATGGTCAAATTAAACAGATTGTGGGCACTAGATATTGGCAAGGAGATAAAGTAAATAGATAATGCACACATTGTTTATGAGAATACCTAACTACACACACCCCCCTGGAGAATACAGTAGCTTGGAAGCTTCTTCTAAAGTTAAATACACATTTACCTTATGATATAGCATTTCCATTACTGGGCCTTTATCCAAAATAAATGAAGGCCTATTCTCCAAAAATTTTATTCAAGAATACTTGTTGCTGCTTTACTCATAATGGTCCTACAATGTAAACAATCCAAAAGGCACACACCAGAAATAGAATTAGTTAATAAATTGAGGTATTTTCATATAATAGGAAACATCTAGTAGTAAACACCAAAAAGAATTACTGCTACACATAACAACTTGGATGAAGCCCAAAGCTATTTTATTGAGTAAAAGATGCCAGATACAAGAGAGGATCTAAGTATAATTTCATTTATGTGAAGATGTACAACAGGAAAAAAAGTTATCTGCTCTGAAAATATACAAACAGAATATTCCACCCAACTCCCTGGAGGCAACAACAGTTTTGATTTCATTCATCACACCTTGTCTTAGTTACTTCCTTATTTCCGAGATGAACACCTGCCACCCAGAATTCGAGGGAGGAACGCTTTGCTATGGCTGACAGTTGGCAGAGGTTTTGGTCTGTAGTCAGCTGGCTGATCTTCCATGCCTCTCTGCCATGGCACACTTGTCATCATAACCCCTAATCTAGCATCACATACCTATACCTATGATCCCACACTAACACAGGTGACAGAGTCAATCCCAACATTCCCATGGGAGTGTGTGAAGCTTTCGGGGACATGTTTCACACAGACCTTGGCACACTTAGCTCATGGAACAAAGGAATGTTCTGGAAGGATCTACATGCACCATGTCCACATTAATAAGTGGATTACAAAGTGAAACTTTCAAAGCTACTTACTATTTGTGCTTCTTTGCTGAATATGAATTATATCTCAGTATAGAAAAAAGTACAGAGAAAAAAGAAGCCATTAATTATATTTGGAAATTGGTAGCTCCTGGGGCACAAAGGACTGATGAAATACTTGTAAAAAATGAACTAAACATTGGACAAATTCATTCTTAAGGTAGGAAAATGCCATAGTTACTTGACAGGGAGTACTTGCATATCTGTTGTTACTTTAAGAAATCTTTGATGACATTTTAGCATAAGAAGAAGAATTAGTAAGATGAGGAAGGAGTCAATGGAGGCAAATCTAAAATAGACAAAATAATTTTTAGGCCTTGAAATCTTACATCTATTATCATCTGAAGCAAAACACACTTTGGGACCTTTTTCTTCTTATTGATATTTTTAATTTTTATTTACATGTTTATTTTTCCTTTTGGTTATGCTGACTATAGCTTGTATTATTACAGTTAAAAGCCAGATATGTATGTGCTTAAAATCACTTTAGGTTTAGAAATTCTTATGCAAATATAGCAAATTTTCTGGATTCATCTTATTAATTTGGTGAAGCACATGTTGGTAGTTAAGGCTTGAGAAAAATTTGCAATTTAGGTTCAAAAAACACAGATATGCATTGCTTAAACTTATTTTAGAAAAGCTATTTAATGGCACTGGCATTTTACTTTCACATCCTTGAACAAGTAGTCCCAGCCCTTTAGGGTTGTCATCACAATTTGGGAAGCATAAGTTTCCTATAGCATTGGTTTTTTATGTCTTCCTATCTAAAGCAAAGGTGCTCTACGACCTACAGAATGTTAAAATAAAATGCTAAAATAAGTCACACCTAAGAATTACAGGGGAGTTTGTGGGATAAAGAGATAGCTTGGGTACAATTAAATCCAAAACAAACCAGATGCGGCAGCACAGACCTGTGATCCAAATACTCTGGGAGGCAGAATGAAGAGGATGGCAAGTTTGAGCATAGCCTGGACAACTGAGGGTCTTAGCAAGACCCCATCACAAAATAAAACAGGTAAATAAATTATTATTTTTTAGAAGGGCTCGGTAAATAGTCCAATATGAGGCCATGGGTTCAACCCATAGTACTAAAAAAAAAAAAAAAAGTAGTAAAAGGGTAGTAAAATCACTGATAATGAAGAGACATTTTTGATATTTGCTATATCTGAAAAAAATAATACGTAATAAATCTGGGGTTTTTTTGTTGTTGTTGTATTTTAGGGAAAGTTCTACAGGGTGTTCAGGGTCTCACTACTAGATTGGACACATAGTTATCTGCCTGTTTACAGCCTCCCAAGAGCTTGGATTGCAGGTGCATGCCACCACACTCAGTGTCAATTGCCATCTCAGTGTGCTCCAGGGGTGAGGCTGACATGGCAGGCCCAAGGATTGAAACCCTGGCCCCTGAACCTGCTTGCACATGCTTTAATCCACTGAGCTATTTGGCTGGCCCTTAATAAATCTATTAATTCCCTTTATTCAGCAGTAATCTTTTTGAATATAATATTGTTCAACAGCATATCATGCTTAGTCTCCTGCAAGAAGCAAGCACAGAAAAATAATATTTACAATGTTTTTCACAGACTCAAGATTCAGTCTGCTATGTTTATTATTTTTCTAGAGTTTTCCATAACTTTTAGGGGAATGGGAGAGTGTGCATGGTGTTCTTCCATATTTCTTGATTATTTTGTCCAGATTTTTAGATAATGAATGTATTAACTTTGACAAAATCATCTTCTTCATCCCAATTCACCAATTAATAGCAGATGTTGCACAGAATGTAAAAACAGTAGAGAAAATCCTACATGGGATTACCCAAGGCTGAGAACAATTACTGCCCTAAACTTCTGCAATTTTTTTTTTAATTTGAGAATGTGAATCTAGAATTTTGAAATAAACTTACAAACTTGTGGCTAATGCACTTGTTTTAAAACTGGTCCACTGGGTTCAAATGGTTCAGTTGTTCAAGATGAAAGTCTCTCTGAGTCTCCCATTACTTATCTGTACAATCGGGTTCTAATACTGCGGGTTATAGGTTCTGAGAATTTTAAATGCAATACTTACAGTATTGCTGGAAAAAGCACCTTGACAGAGAAAGCACTTGACAAATATGACCTGTGATTTCTGGAGAGAAAATAATTTTTTTACTCTCTTTCCATAGTCAATCTAACATACTAAAATGTCACACACACACACACACACACACACACAATTATCTCAGGCACAATTATCGATTGGATTTATAGATATATTTTTAAAAATATGTTCATTTTCATAAATACTGTTGTGGATTCATGACTCTTCAACAACTAACTCCAGAAAATGAATTATACCATTTTCTTTTCTATGTTTACTCTCCCATTCACACAAGCCTGTTAGAATTCCAGGATTAGTAACATTTCAAACTCTAAAGTGCTGGACACATCATGCACGCGTTTCCCTGTCTGCACTCCATGGATACCTTTATATATGACTTCTTCAAAATCCTGGCATGAGGGAACCTCTCTTTAATAAATGTTGAGTTCTTATTTTGTCTCATAACGTGGCTGCACTACTTATTTTCAGGAGCTCTCTACTTCACTCGGTCCAAAGACACGCTGCCCTGCAATCTTTAATTACTGATCATGCCGTGCTCCCAATCTTCTTTTCTCCTTGGTCTATTCACCCAAGGCTGATTTGTGTCTTCAGTCAAAGTCCCCACAGATGAAACAGCTTCTCAATTAATGTACACGCGCCCCTCCCCCCACCCACTGGTTATAAAAAAAAAACCCTCTTGTTCTGCAAAGAATGCCACTTAGAAAGGTTGTTAATCACCACATGCTTGTTCTGAGTTGTATTGTTCTGCATTGTATCTCGCTGCTTGATTGTAAGCTCCGTAGGGCAGCGCCTTTGTTTGCCATGCCCTGACTATTGTTCAGTGCACCGCACACTGATGGCACTATAGAAAAACAAACAATGGCTTTTCCACATCCTTCCATTTTAATTGTCAAATGGGTGGGTACAAGAGCACAGTTCACACAAAACGTTGAGTACACAGCCTCTAAAATTGCTAAAATGAGCCAAGTGAGCAGTAGAGGTTAAGTCTGTCTTTTTAAAGTATGACTTTCAACTTCTGTCCGTTTGTCACTTTTTTTTTTCTAAAGCCTACTAAAAGTCAACCATGCTCATCTAACTGATTTCAAGTTTCCTTAGTTCATGTGACTTAGGGGAGAACTCTCTGGATAGCATGCAGAATGTGGTTCCACATATACCTGGAACTACCAGGCAGACAGTGATTTTAAGCAGAATTCCTTGGAGGATTTTTCACAAACCAGCTCTAGAAAAGGTGCTGATCTCGAGGAGATGCCACGGTTAGTACCATGGACAGCGGCCAGGATCCTAGGCTTCTTTCTTTCTTTTTTAATCTTTTCTTTTCTTTTTTTTTTTTTTT
>NDGM010996189.1:0-20180 GCA_002564305.1 Octomys mimax | reverse complement strand
AGAGACAGAGAGACGGAGGCAGAGGCAGAGAGACATATCACCAAGACCAGGAATGACCTGTGTCATCAACACAAATGCTCCAGATACAAAAAGGATAAAAAAGTATGATATGAATGATATCATACCAATAAATTTATGGATTTAGATGAAATGAACAAATCCTTGAGTGATACAAATTACCAAACATCATTCAGGCATAGATAATCTGAGTAGCTTTGTATCTAGTAAAGAAATTGAACTGCACTTAAAATCCTCCTCTTAAAAAAAAAATGGCCAAAGCCAGGTATGTTCACTGGTAAATTCTACTGAGTATTAAAAAGAAAATAAGCTTATCTGGGTAAGTTTTATCTTCCTTGGATTAAGAGGGACTACCTCCAGAAACATTACCCATATCCTAAAAATCAGACAAAGATATGAAAATAAAAACTAATTAAAGCTACAAATCAAGATGACATGTGAACCTGGATGAAAATTTTTAGCCATTCCAACACAACAAAATACCAAAACCGTAATCTCTCATGACTCAATATCCTACATTTGCACAATAGAGGCAAAATAAAATTTGGCAGTTGAGTTCTGATTAAATGTTTCAGCAACTTAGGAATAGAAAGCACCTTTGAGTTTGAAGAGGGCCTCTATGAGCTTCTAGAAATAACATCATGCTTAAGCATGAACTCTGAATTCTTTCCTCCTAACTTTGGGATATGAGAGGGCTATAAGCAGTGCACGACGGAAAGAAAATTGCCCTCGAATACATAAATCAATGGTGAAAAACGCTGAAGGACTGACACTACCTAATTTCAAACATGTGAAGCTAAAGTAAGAGTCTCCAGAGTCTCATAGTAATGCAAAAATAGATAAATAAAGCAATGGAACCACATAGAGATTCCAAAAGTAGACCTAGCCTGAGATGCTTAACCAACTCTTGATAAAGATACAAAGGAAATAGAAATCATTTGAATAAATGGCGTTAGAACAAGTAACTCGATATGTATGTAAAAAACAAACTGATATCGACTATATATGCAGTAAATAACCAAAGTGGATTGGAGAGCTGCATATAAACTACAAAGCTATTAAATTCCTAGAAAAAATATAGAGAAAGCCCTTGTGACAGTTCATCAGGGAATACTGCTTAGCCCTGATGCCGAGGCCTGCCCCAGAAAAGGGTGAACTGATAGTGCCACTTTGCCTCTAGATAAAATTGTGGGCTTTAAGACAGCGCTAAGAAAGTAACAAAGCGAGGCACAGGGGAAATCGATGATTTGAAGCTACATAGCTGTCAGAAACTTGAATGTGGAAGCCATAAGGATCTGTCCCACCTCAATAACAAAGAAACTGTCCAATTTTGGAAATTAGCAAAGACTCCAACATACTGAACCACAGCAGACACTGAGCACACGACAAATGCTCATGATCTCAGTCACCAGAGAGAAGCAAAGTGCAAAGCCACTGTGAGCAATTTCTGGACGTCTACAGAAGTCACTCGTGTGGGGGAACTGGAACTCTTCGCTATGGTGGTCAAAGCAGCTAATGGGGCTGGGGGTGTAGCTCAGCACAGAGGCTGAGCTGGCAAGTGCAAGATCCTGAGTTCAACTCCTGGTACCAAGAAAGACAGTTTTTAAGACGAGATAATGATATAATCACTTTAGAAAAGAATATGACAACTTCCTTTTTAAAGTTCAATACTCACTATTCAATGCAGAGTTCTATCGCAAGGCCTGACCTAATGAAAAAGAAGACATCTGTGCCAAGATTTGCACCTGGCTGATGACAATGGCTTTGTAACCTGGAGCCTTTGTCCCCTTGAAATATCTGACAGTCAATGACTAGACAAAACTATGGTATAAGCAAGTGTCAACTTGTACCATGAAATGGATGAGTTCTACGATAATCAAAAGGAACCAGACCAAAAGGGTGTTACTGCCTAATTCTGCTTAGGTACAAGTCCAGAAAATGCAGTCACCTCTTGTCAGAAGGGAGCCCAGTGGCTGTATGGGCACAGCATCAGGAAGACTGCTGGAGCCAGGACTGGCTCAGCACGCAGCCCTAAGGACGCTTGCTGGAATGAAAGGAGCAAAAGCAGAGTGTGACGGTGCATGCCTACAATCCCAGCACTCCGGGATACTGAGGCAAGAGCTTTGCAAGTTCAAGCCCAGCCAGGACAACATAGCAACTTAACAAGGCCCCTTTCCAAATAAAAAACTTTTAGAAAGTGAAAATGAGGCTGGAACTACAGATCAATGCAAAGGTCCCAGGTTCAATCCCCAGCATGTGCATGCATGCCTGCATACATACAAGCACACACACATGCATACACATACACACACATGCATGTCTACATACAGGATAGGACATAAATACATATGTGCACACATGCATGTATACATACACACACACACAAACACATATAAAAACAAAGGGGCACGAAGCAGCCAGGATGGTAATGAACATACCACCTTCATGTTGGTGACACCTCAAGTGCTGGTCAATGTGTCAAACTGTATACTTAAGGTATGTTCAGTTCATCGCTAAGTTTAACTCAAACTCCAAAAACAACTAAAATATAGTATTTATTTATTTATTTATTTTTGTATTGTAGGAAAGGATCTACAGGGTGTTCAGGGTCTCACTACTAGATCGGACTCATAGTGACCCGCCTGTTTAGAGCCTCCCAAGAGCTGGGATTACAGGCGTACGCCACCTCTCAATCGCCGTCTCCGTGTACCCTGGGGGCAGGGCCGGCACGGCAGGCCTGGGGATCAAATTCCTGCCCCTGCGCCTGTTGCAGATGTTTTAATCCGCTGGGCTATTGGGTCAGCCCAGTTTTTATTCGTGAATGGGAAGACAGGCCTGGATTTATAGAAACACAGCGGCGTTCGGTGTCACTGTAAGTCGCCTGCAGCGCATGGCCCGCGCCACATCACCTCAGCAGAGAAGCATGCTGGGAGTGCACCAGCCCTTGCTCTGCTTTCGTGTTGATCATCTAGATCTGCGGGTTCTGAGTGTCAGAAATCATCCAAATGTTTGAAGGAAAGGTAGTTAGGCTGCTCTGGGAAGTCTCCTACCTTTCTTAGACTTTTGCTCCTAATTTGGCATTTTAAAAAATGCATTCAAATGTGGAAAAGCCTACCTCCCGAGAGCTGTGTATTCGGGAAAATAAGCCGCGCTTCACTAAGGACTTTCTGATACACTCATTTGCCTTCCTTGGACTTGGTTTTTGTCTTATGTTGATTTGTGCTTCAATTTATTCTTGGACTAATAAGTGATTAATTTATAGTCCCTTGAATTCCAACAAGTAGCTGAATTTTCTTGCATAGTCTTCACTGAAAAGAGAAAATCGCCATTTTGATTGACCCCTAAAGCTATTGATATGTCACATTCTGAACTTTGTGCTTCAAAAACATTACAAATATACACAATAGTATAGACACAGTGGACTAAATCTCCACGTGACTATATCCTGCTTCACCATTATCAACATCCACCCGTCTCACCAATGGTTTACCTATCATTCTATTTTTGTGTCCTATTTTAATCAAAGCTGCCTGTGGAAATATTCTTTTTTGCCTTTTCTGCAGTGGCTGAGATTGAACCCAGGTCTCCCAATGCCAGGAAAGCACTCTGCCACTGAGCTACATACCCAACCCTACAGATGCAGTGCCCACGTTTATTGTTTCCATTCAAATTAAGCTGGTCCGATACTTGGGTATCTTCATTAAATGTTAAAACGTAAGGCTGGATTCAGTCTAAATGAACACCTCCCTTGTAAGGAAGTACTAAGGGTTAAATTTCTGTTGTTTTATTTTCACATTTCTGGATTTTCATGGTTGGGCACTAGTCACTTCTATTTGTAAAGAACCTAGGGCATTACTTTTGCCTTCCAAAGACACCTATGTGACCACCAGTGACTTTTTACAATTTCAAGCATGTTGGTTGTCCTGTAACTATCATTTATTACTATTATAACAACTGTATGATTACATTTTCTAAAAAAGCTAAGCCTTCCGATGAGAAGTAACCTGACATAAGAGTCAGGCTCTTCTCCCCCAACGAGCTACCTTCCCCTGTCATTTTGATCTGAGCCTCCTATTTGGCAGTCGCGGGCTGGCCATGTGATTTCCATTCATAGAAATGCTGTCATTACAGCATGAAGCTCTTAAGTTCAAGGGAAACATTTTTTTCAAGTGCAGCCTGTGATCCTTTTCAAGATATATAATATTTATAAACATCCTAATCCCAGAATATTTCAAAGGAGTCAATGTAACCTCTTCATATGAGTTATTTATGATGGACGGCAAGATATCCTTTTGTTCCATCTGCTTACATGATTACAAACACCAAAAGCTAAGTGTTTCCCTTCCCTCAGTGCTCCCATGGCCTGGCCCCCTCACTTAGGCCACCCCCAGGACAGACCACCAAAGAAACCCCGTGGAAGCCACCCCCAGTTATCGCCCTCATCTGCAAGGTCCTCCCAGCCTCTGGGGTCCAGACTGAGCTGTCTCTCAGCACAAAACTTCTTTTCCTCCTCAAGGAAAGGTTCTTGCTGTAGCAGCCCAGGCTCAGCTCTGAGGACAGTGACAGCAAACCCCTTAGGGATTTCAATGAGACAAGTAGCCCACTGTGCCACACATGGTTTAGGCTCGCCATCACTGTCCTAGGGCATCCACCCACCTCAGAAGCCATTGCTCTATTCCTGCTACTTTCAGCTGCTGTTCAGCTGTGTTCATGTGAGCTTTCCCCCTGCATATAGGTTGATTTATATTCTTACAGACAAAGTAAGGTAGGGACTATGTCAGAGGAGTTGTCCCATCTGTATTTACTGAGGGCCTGGTAAATACCCCATGCTCAACATATGGACATCTACTCAGGAAACAGCAACTTCATGCAAGCGCACCCATGAGGGGGGTCCTGAAGAACCGAGAAGAGAGGGAAAGGACTGGATTCAAGACTTGAGGGACCAGCATCTGTGGGGGGCCTTCCTTTTTGCTAGGGCTAAAAGACCACGTGTGTAGCAGGGCAGCTCAGCAGAGACAGCAGCCACGCTTGGTGGCTGGGAACAACCCCTTTCTCCATGGTGACCTCATTGCATAGTCTCCTGGTGGCTGAAAGTGAAAGATGGAGGAATCCACAGAGATCATCCCTGCTGGACCCCCCAGAGTTAGCAAAGCATGGAAGGTGGATCCAAGGGTTGGGATGAGGGGATGTATCACTAGTGCAAGATTGTGAGACTATTAGAGAAACAACTGAAGGTAACACACCAGGCTCGTGTCCTACTCAGTGCCTGAGGCTACCACCACCAACAGCCATGGCCAAAGGTTTGTTGTCTAAGCCAAGAAGACACAGCCCATAATGTCCATGAAAAACTAATCCCATTGTGTTCAATCTCCATATTCCCAAACTGTTTTACTTAGTCCACATCCTAAGGAAGGGGAATACAAATTCTAAAATTTATTATATCAATTATTATAAAGCAGTTACCATGGAAGCAAGCCCTGAAAAGTATTGGTTCAAGTTAACTTCTTAAGAGATTGACATTGGAGAGATTGAAGAACCATCCCCCAAGGGGTGAGGCAGCAACAGTTATGAAATGAAGCTCGCAGCTTACATGAGACCTTGGGGGAGGTTGGTCATTGCCTGCGTGCATGCTCCTGTTCCTTTTTCTTTCCATTTACACACCTAGATGTCTGCCCCACGTAATGAAGTCTTCCTGACTCTTAACTTTTGCTTCTATCACAGCACTCGCAATATGTAAAATCTTTTCTCCCAGGACAACTGACTCACATTCACCTTTCATTGTCTGTGCCCAGCTCCAGTCGTGGCTTCAGGATGCCTCCCACCGCCACGCTACTACCAACTTGCTCAGAGGAGGATGAGCTCTTGGAGAAGCACTTGAAACCCCTTCAAGTGGTCAGGAGAGGAAGAAGTGAAAATCTCCAAAGACCAGGGCAAAAGGAAGCCCAAGGGGAGGAGCTGTACAAAACCTGGGAAGTGAGCTCTGGAGGCACCTCCATAGGACCTGCTTCAGGCCTCCCTAGAAGAGACCCACAGGGGAGGGAGGCAGGAAAAGAAAGCTGGCATAATTAAAGCTGGAGTTATAACAACTCTTTCTCTGGGGGCTTGGTCCCTGTCAGGCGTTTTCTGGGCATTTACTTATATCCACCTTCAAAGCCTTCTAGACGGGTACCACATTTGCATCTTGAAAGACAAGAACCATTCAGAGCAGTGAAGCAACTTTTCACAGTGGTATAAAGAATAAACATTGGGTTCCTAGTTGTTTAAGGTGACTAAATATAGACGCAACTGCCACTTGGGCCAGGTTTTTGAGTGGAAGGTCAGAGGTCAAAAGGGGGAGTAACCCAAGATGACATTCACGTAAATCTAGTCCTGAGATTGCACAGTCACTTGAGATCTACAAAAGGGTTTGGGGAAAAAAGAAAGAGTCAGTGCTCTGTGGTGTCTAGCTCCCTGGTCCTGGGGCCTACTGGTCTGAGTTCAACTTCTGGTCTGTTCTTTCCATCTGTAACCATGAGCAAGTCATTGACCTCCTCTCCTGCTGGCTCCGTAGAGTGGATCTGACCAGAGAGTGGGCTCAGTAATGGAAACCTCCATGGAACCCTGCTTCTTACAGTATTACTCAAGTGAAGGCAACTAAAAAATTATCTCCGCTGATGTCTTAAAGCAGCCAGCAAAGTGAAAGCGCTGATGATAGATGTTGATCCTGCGGATCCTGGATCCACATATATCAACCACCTCTTTTATGGAGTATTTATCGAAATTCACTCTGCAGAAAACACTGCTAAGTTTCAAAAACAATCACCCCGAGTTTGGACAAACGTGGGGGGAAGGCTTTCCAAATTTGCAGAGTCGAAAATGTGGACTATACAGTTTTATTACTTGCTGGTAAATTGTCTGACAGTAATAAAATCCTTCGGACAAACAGATACACCCACTTTTAAATCATTGACTGCTCTGAAATCCTGCCATTCATTTGCAATGACCTTCCAGATGGGGAGGAAAACATGCTTTGAGGTCATTCCTGTCCACAGACCCTCATTTCTGTGCTGGTCTAGCCCCTCTGCAGGCAAATCTTAGTTTAGAAATGAATATTATTTTGGCAAAGGATTGTGAAGGGAAGGTTTAGCTCTAACTGACTCGCTTAACACTCTGAGATTTCTTCAGTGCAGTAGTTTGTCCCTCTGGTCCCTTGAGCCAGGTGCTCACCACCACATGCCTGGGATATGAGAAGAAGGGACAGCATGGGTTAACCTGGTCTTCAAGCAACCAAGGCTTTATGGTTGAGATGTCTCCTGCCAGGAGAGATACTGAGTGTGTTCAGACCTCACTAAATCTAAAACTGTCCCCTTCAGTGCCCACTTGGGATAGCCCTGAAAAATTGAAAAACATGTTATTTCCTAACAAGGAACATCCTTAGCCTTCTTAATTCACTGCTCTGAGCAGCTCAAAGAGCGGGGTCAGACACTGAATGAGAGATATGGGTGGGGATGACTGGCAGATGAGGATACTGAGCGACAACAACACAGCAACAAAGCAACAGAAATCACATAAAAAAACATGAAAAAGTAGATGAATTAAAGTCTAACCAAACACCATTTCACAACTATGCCCGTAACTGTTACACAGATTCCAAGGTACTTTCAAAAGAGAGAACATTTAAATGTTTAAATGTTTCAAAAATTTATTACAGAATGAGATCTGCTGCCATTACTTCCCCTCCAAATATCCACCATCCTGCTTTAAACACATTTCTATCATCATTCTGGCTACTTTCCAGGAAGCTGCACACATCCCCTTTTATGAGTGTCTTTATAAGGTGTGATCAAAAATATAGTGAACACTGCTACTGCTGGATGCCATACAGTGGAAAAGCAGGCTTCAAAAAACACGATGCTGTGTCCTCGTCCACCTTATTCGCTGGACCTAAAGCCATGTGACTTCTGGCATTTCCCCAAAGTCAAGACGGCCATGAGAACCAAACACTTTGAATCAACTCAAGGCATCGAAGCAGGCACAGCAGCACCACCAAATGCGCCCACAGACGAGGACCTCCAGGGCTGCTTTAGCAAGTGGCGAGGATGATGGAATAGGTGTTACGGCAGTGCTGTAACCTCTTACTGTAAGGATTTTTAATTTAAGCATTCACTGTGTCAAGCACAGCTCATGTAGCAATTAGTGTTAAGAAGTGACACATATTCAAGTGTCTCTTTCCATACACAGCCACTTCTAGTATGAGGACATCGCTGTCTGTTTATTATTACAATTTATGGGTACCATTTAAATGTCTAAAACTATTTGAACAGGTAGAGTTTAAAGACAATGCTACCCTAAAGCCTTCACCTTTCACTCTAAATATTGTTTCTAGCTAGCATTTGATTCCAACTCTGGTGTAGGAAATGTACGGGACAAGGGTGAGAAAGCTCATCACTCCTGTAGCTATGGGGCATCAGAGAGGTCTTGGCTTATAGCCACAGAACTCCAACGTCAACTCAAAGAGTCCCACTGGGGTCAGGCTGAGCTATGCCAAAAGTCTTGTCCATAAGCCAGAGAAAAGTGCCACACACCTGCCACATACCACAATCCAGTCTGCACTCAGCTCCAGAGGATGCTGCAGACCCAACTTCTTACCTGAAATGGGGGAGAAGATGAAGAATTGCACTGGTTCCTGCCGTACAGTCTCTCAGTCATGATCACCACATGGGCGGCAGAGGTTAACTTCCTTTTATAAAAGTGGTGGAGCTAATAAATAACGGAAGAAACAGATGTTTAGAATACCAGGATTTTCTAAGTTTTATAAAAACCTAGAACTCTACAATCACCCCCAGTGGTACCCATTTCCCCACTAGGCAGGGTTTGCTCTAGACAAAAGGACACACTGGCGCCTGTGCTGCAAAATTACTGTGCATTACACCTGGCACAGGCGGGTGCTGGGGAATCCAGGACCATGGGAACATGCTAAACAACAGCACAATAAGGCAGGGAGTAAGCCCAGACCCTGGGGAACCATGGGAAACACTGCTTGCATCAACACACAGGTCGTATGTAACAAAATCAAAGGAGAGAGAAACCTGCATTTTAAAAGGAATGCAATATGCATAGTAATCTATGACAACAAATTTTCCTCCCCTGGATTTACCCAAGGTGCTTCCTTTGAATTCCAGCTTAAATGGTACTGTTTACTGCTTCTACTTTTGGTGATGGCTTCATATTTATTGACAAGCACTCGGTGCCAGAGTTTTGGTCTACCATGTCTGGTTTGTTCATGCTAACAATTTCCTAAAACAGTACCACATGGGACCACCTTTGCCTCCATGGAAGGCGTGAGTGGATGCATGTGCTCCTAGCGCCATGTGTGGAGGTACGGGGCAGGAGCAACGTGGAGATCTACTGGCTCTCCAAGGAGTTCAGCTCAATAGAGCACCCGATTTTCATGAATATTAGGAATAATAAAACTCGCCTTCTGTACTCTCAGTACTTGCTTACCTTTTAATTTACAAAGCTCCACTTTCCCTCTGTTGGTCCTGGGTGGCCGTTTCTTCTCTTGGGCCCTGCATGCCTCCATCCTGGTCTTCATGCAGCTCAGTTTCTGTTGCTTTGCTGAGATCCACAGCTAGATTCTCTACCTGCTGAACCTCAAAACAAAACAGTACAGAAAGCAAAGCACACACAAGTCCAGCTCCACCCTCCCCAAGATGATTTTGTCACAGCCAGTGGCATTCACAGACCAGTTCCCCAAGCCTAATACTAACCCTTCTCAGCTTAACACAGCTGTGGAAGAGGTGAGGCTGCTCCTTGGGCACCTGCCCAGACACAAATTCTACCTCCAGCTCCGCCTTCACCCCCCAAGTCACCTCCCAAAGCCCCCACAAAACCATCACCTCTGGGGTTGTGCTTTCATTGCATGAATTTTGGATAGACACAGACATTCAGCCCCTAGCACAGGGACGTGGGCGCACTAACCCAGGCGCTACGCTCTCCAGCATGCCCTCAACTAATCGTAGCTAACAACATCTACAGCAACCTCTTTCCAAGTAAGTCCGCCCTCTTGGGTATGGCGGTAGTGGACATAGCTTTATTGCATTAATGCCACTTCGTGGTCAGGCATTTCACCATAACCACATGCTTGCTGTCTTCTGACGGGGGCCTTGAGTCTCTGCACTGACATGACGTTATGCCATCCACTTAAGGGGCCAGGCTTTCTGTCCCTTGTGTCTTAACAATTCTCTGAGACAGAGTCATACTAAGTCATTGCTAAGTTGCCCAGGCTAGATTTAAATTCTTGTGATCCTCCTGCCTCCACTTCCAGGGTAGTAGAATCACAAATATGCATCACCATTTCCAACTCTGTATGTGTGTGTCTGTGTATGTGTGTGTGTCTGTCTGTCTGTATCTTAACAATAGACAATATTCTCCTCTTGTTTTTCTCAATAGACACACAGAATTTTGAATTGGATGTTCCCTGACCCGTTGCCTTACTTTAATAATTCCGGACGGCACACACTGGGACTTCTGTGTGGATCCCACGCGTGCCCTCTCTGACTTAGTTTTAGTATAGACTCCCAGGTTTGGAACTGGCCTCAACTCACGGATGCGGGCACCAAGCAGGGTGAAACCTAAGGAGCTTCACAGAGCTCACAGAGAGTCTGGGTGGGGCAAGTGCTCGAAAGGTGGCTGAGTTCGTGCTATCAGAGGGTTGCTGAGCGTCTTCTCCCCTTTGTAACTGTCATCCTTATGGGTGTGCAGCACGGAGCGCCCGGGTTCCTCATGGGGCATCAGGGTGCGTACGGCACACTTCTTGGTTCCTTTTTCATTGCCTCTCTCTCCCACTCCTTCCTCTCCCTTCATCCCTTGATCTTCTTTCCATCTGAGAAAGATCTTTCTCCCTTCTACCTATTATTTATTTTTTATTTCGCTGCTTACCTATGGTTCAAGGTGTTCATATTGTTATAGCAGCATAATGTAGAATAGCTAGGTCTTGGAAGCGGCCTCTATGTCCATCAGCAGGGGAATGGATAAAGAGAATGTGCTATTTATACACAGTGGAGTATTACTGTGCCATAAAGAAGAGTCAACTTGAGTCATTTGTAAGAAACTAAGACTGTAATGGTAAGGAACTTGAAGCAAACACACGAGCTTACACACATGGTTTCTCTTATACCGAGATATTTGAAGCTTTCATATCAATGTCCCCATAGAAGTGAATTTTTTTAAACCTCTTCCCTGTTTAAATTTCCCCTGCAAGAAACATTTTGGTTTCAGTTTTTATTCATTGTATGTGCATGGACGAAGCAACAGGGTCTTGTGGCTCCTAGCGGCCCTGCGGGAAGATGCGCTGGGTTTTCAGCTGAGCTCCTCACTGTGCCCGACCCAACGTGCAGACGCGGCAGTGATGTCTCTGTGTGTCACCTCCCGGTCTCAGGAAGTGGGGTAGGAACAGCACCTCTCTATCCAAGGCTGCTGGGAGGCGAGGGGAGTTAGCACGTTTGGGCCTTGGAGCGGCCCGCAGCAGGGTCGTCAGCTTCACGGTGAGAGTGTGGGCGGGGGCACGAGATCCAGCTCCGAGTCAGCGAGGCTGCCTACAGCGAATCTTGGAAACCATCTTCGCCAGCTGGCCCCGAGTCCATTATTAATGCTTTTGTTCATGGGTGATTTCCAGCCTGTAAGAGCTTCGATCCTGTGAGAATGTGGAGAAAGAGGTCCCCTTGCTCTTAATCATCCAGTTTCTGCCAAAAGCGATCCAGGGACAAGTTTTGAGAAGGAAAAAAATTCAGCATTTAAAAGTTGTTTTTAACGAAGAGTATGTTTTTCGGTTTATTCTCCCTCAAATTTTCCTTCTTGTGAAGGACTGGCCTAGAAGTACGGCTACGCCTTCCTGCCAGGGGTTTGCCAGGGGACGGTGCTGGCCCAGTCCTTGTCCCGACTGTGCAGCTATTCTGAAGAGACGTTCCATACTTGCTGGAGCTGGAGGCGCGGCATGGAGTAGCAGCGAGCAAGCACCTTGGAGATGGCAATTGGGGACAGCACTGAGACGGTCAAGCCAGACTCCCCGTGGGCTCAGTGCTTGTGACAACAACACCGTCATAAAAGCACGTGTATACCGGTGAGAGGCAGCCACGTGTTTCCGTATCTGTACCGGGGTCACTCACAGCGCACTCCGAATGTCACCAGTACTCCACATGCGTCTTAGGAGCAGAGTGTAGTCGGCTGTGCTCTGAGCTGATGGGACTTCCAGGTTCAAGGAATGTTAGGACAGGGTCTACAGGGCGTTTAGGGTCTCACTACTAGATCGGACTCATACCTACCAGCCTCCCAAGTGCTGGGATTACAGGCACGTGCCCCCACACCCAGTCTCCATCGCCGTCTGAGCAAGCCCCGGGAGCGGGGCCGGCACGGCAAGCCCGGATCAAACCCTCCGCTCCTGCGTCTGCCTAAACAGGAACTTTAATCCGCTGAGCTACTTGGCCGGCCCTCATCCCGCCAGTTCTAATGCAGCCTTTCTTAACCCCGCTCTGTTCTTTGCCTCCCCGGACGTGAAGTCAGGAATCCACTGAAGGGCTGAACAGCCACTGTGTGCCCCTGGAACTATCTCTAGTCTCCTTGTTATTAAAACAGCTGATTAGAATGTTCTGCCCAAACGGTGACACTACGAACCATGCCAGGGCCCTCTGCTGTCCACAGACAGACCAAGACCCTCCCCTAGTGGTCCAGATCTTCTCCAGGTGAGAGCGGTCGCTTCCGGCGACACCCCACCCCTCCCCCGGCCCACTGCAGGGCTGCCACCCTACCGGCCCACTGTCCATGCCACTGTCCTTCAGGCCACCTCCAGTGTGGCCCTTTTTCTCCTCTGCAAGCCTCGCCCACTCCAGGCCTCAGAGCAGGGCCAGCCCCCTGGCTCCGACAGAGTAGCCCTGAGTCGCCGGCTGTCTTCTGACGCTGTCTCCGTCCCCCCATTCGCATCTATGCTTACAGGGCCTTTCGCAGCCATCTTCCTTTGAAAGGAGAACGTTGCTTCCTGCCAGTGGAAAATGAACGTCAAGGCTTGGTTTAAAATTCCTAAACCATAAATTTTGCATGGACCCAGGACGGGGTGGAACATTTTCACATTCCTGGGGCTAATTAAGAACAGGTCCCAGCACCTGAGCCGTGAGCTAGGCGGTGGATTGGATTTTAACGACTTACCCACGCACGGGAATCAAAGGCAGTGTATCCCTCATGCGTTTTATTTCTGGCGAAGATTTCCTCTGGCAAATGTGGAAACTCTTGCAAAAGTCACGAATAAAACGAGGCTGCAAAATTTCCATTTCCAATCGCAAGCCAGCGCTTCCTTGGAACGGGGGAGCCCTGTCCCATCAGAGGCTCTGCAGAATCCAGCGTGCAGTCTTCCCCAACTCTGCCATCTGCGGGAAGAGGTGCTCTCCTGGACTGCCGCCAGGGCAGAGAGGTTTTCAATTGCCAGGCTTGCTCACTGCTCTGGGGATCTTTTGCCCAGGGAGGGCCTGGACAGCTTTTGCCTCAGGAGCAAAGCTGGCCCCATCAGCTACACACAGAGCCCTGAGATGTGCCGTCCTCAGGCTGAGCCTGCAAATTCCCCTCTCCACAAGCACACAGCTGACACTGCTTCGGGTGGTCCGTGGCTGAGTGGTGGCAGTACCCAGGCTTCCTTGTGCGCCACCATCGGTGGTTCTTACCCTCGTTTGGAGCCCAGCTGGGGACTGCTCTGGCTTACCCAGTGGAATGAGGTCCCTCCGTGCTTGCAGCGTCTCTGTGACACAGGTCTCCAGCCCCTGCCCTCCCTCAGCCACATCACCAAGGCCCTTCCCACTCCCGCCCCATCCGGCGCCCAGTCACTCACACTGCCTGCTTGTCGTCCAGCCTCAGCACGCATGGCCAGTCCTGGGCGAGGGGTTCAGTGGTCTAGAGTGTATCTACACCGCCTGCACCATCCAGCTCCAGAAATGCCACCATCTTTCAAGACTAAAACTCTGTATCCATTAAACGCAAACTACCCCTGCTCCTTCCCCAGCCCCTGAAAACTGCCACCCCACTTTCTTGTCTCTGCGAATTGACTGCTCCAGGTATCTCATGCAAGTGGAACTTTGTCATTGTCCTTTTGTGACTGAACCATTTCACTTTGCAAGTCTTTGAGATTCATCCACATGCCAGAATTTCCTTCCTTTTCAAGGCTGAATAACATTCCATTGTGCGGATGCATAACCAAGCCTTCACGGGTCCTGGACACAGGGTATTTTTACTTCTTGCCCATCACAGACAATGCTGCCACAGAGGTACACATTTTTAAGGTGAAGGGGGGAAAGTGTGCCATTAGTTTTAGCCATGAAATGTTTGAAATAAAAAATCAGATGACGTTATGGTATAAGGTGAATTGGTTAAATTATCTGAAAGTCCTGGATTTTATATTGATAGACACAACTCCCACAGGCTGTGTTCAGAGCTCCTAGCCAAGGCCTAGGCATAGGTAGGGAGCAGAACTCTGCTGCTGGGAGAGATGGTACAGAGAGGAGCGAGTCCTGCGCTCTCTCCTGTGCCTCTCGCTCACAGCTGAGTGCAGGTCTTCAGAACAGGTGGGTGCAAGAGGAAGGAGAAGCAAGGCAGAGTCTGTGCACCTGAGCACATGAGCGGATTCCTCACCAAGACAGAGAACAGAAGAGGAGAAGGGCCGGGTTTGGAGAGAGACATGGTGCACTCAGCGCTCCTGTGATGTCTTGGGCTTAGCTGAGTTCATCAGTGAATTGAACACAGTGTAGTAGCATGTGATCGAATTTAGTCCTTTGATGTTCGAGAGAGGAAGAAGGCTTGTGAGCACACGCTCCTCTGTGGTCACTACCCGTTGCCAAGTGATGATAAGGAGAGGCTAAGAGAATCTAGGCCAGAGAGGCCAAAGCCAGCCAGAGATGCCAGCTGCCGCCAGCACCCAGAGCAGGCGAGGACAGCTTTGCGCTGATGGCTTCACAAGGCGCCAGGCCCTTCCACACCTGAGAGTGGCGTTTGTAGCCCAGAATGGTCACACAGCTAACAGCTGTTGTTTCGAGCCAGGCAGCCCATGGTGCTTTGTTATCACAGTACACTTAGAGAAAGGGACGCCACCAACAGGAGAAAACAGGCGGAGGACCAAAAAGATCTCACTCTGAGTCCTCTACGGAGATCCTCCTTACCCTGGAGATGACGGAGGAGAGAGAGAACATGTCAGGTACTTTCATGAGAGAACACAACTCAAGCTGATCTTCAAGGAGAATGGGGACGGAAGTGGAGACTATTTGGGGCCTTGGAGGTGTCATGGGCAGAGGGAGGAGGTAAAGGGCATAGTGTCTTTGAGCAAATGATTGTGACTGGAAAGTGCCGTGGCGCATAGAACAGGGAAGGGAAAGAATACAATAGGGCATAGGTGAGCCAGGACAGAGACAGAGCTGAAGCCTGGGGTGTGGCCTTCCCAGGACTGAGCTTTGGAAAGATGCATTGTTTCTAGGCAAGGCTGTTGCATGCAGACTGCATTGGTCAGTTTCCTGTTGCTGAGAGAAAATACCCAACACAGGCAAACTGGAGGAGGAGAGGTTTGATGTAGCTCCTGGTTTCTGAGGTCTCAGTCCTCTGCCAGCTGGCTCCAAGGCACAGACGTCATGGCAGAAGGATGTGGCACAGCCAAGCTGCTAAGCTGAAGGTGGCCTGGAAGCAGAGCAGGGGAACAGTACCAGTAAAAGAGGTGCCTTCCAGAGTCGCAGCCCCAGTGACCCCCCTGGATCCCTGGAGATGTGCTTGGTAAGCCCCTGGGAGGCTCCCAAGGTGGCAGTGCAGCTTAGCCATCATGGTGACAGAGAGGCTAATAGGAAGGGCCAGGAAGGAGAACGTGGAAATGTGCTGGAGGATCCACAGGAAGGCTGGATGGGATAAGCTGGCTCCAGGACCAATTCCCATGTGAAGGAAATGGCTACTCATAGGGACTTGAGGACGAGAGATGGGTTCTACTTGGTGCCCTTGGGAGACGCAGAGAAACCATAGCTGTTGGGTAGAGAAGGAGACTTGCTGGCATCTTGCTTTTGAGGCTATGGTGGGACAGTGCAGAAGGAGTGTGTGGCTACACGATGCTGGAGGGAAGCTCAGAATACAGAGGTGCTGATGTTGTACCTACCTAGGTGCGGCCACCAGAGACACGGAAGACACTGGGCAACCCACAGAAAGAAGCTGGGGAAGGGCATTCATAAGATGGGAAGCAGAGGTGCTGCCCTACCAAGAAGCTTTCTAAGGGGCATCGCCTTCTCCTGTTGCTTTTTACATGGTCAACGAGCAGAACCAGACCTGAACACATCTCAGATACCAGCACTTTGGTGTCCCCAACAGCCCGGTTGTGTCCAAAATCAGGAGCAATCTTCAAACTCTATCAGCTCTGTGGGCTTTCTGGACATTTCAAGAACACAAGTCCGTAAATGGTTCATCTCTGTCTCAGAACAACCTTTGTTAGACCAGAACCCGAGCTGGGCCAACCATCCTGGACAGTGGAGTTGGACTGGGCTGCTCCAAAGGGCGGCCCTGCCCCTGGCTCCTTCTCCTCTGTGGTCCCACCCCCGCCAAGCTCTCGACCTCTGGCTGTGGCTCACCCCATGCAAGCTTGAGTATTTCGGCGTGTTTACTTCTCTTGATTTCAGGATGTGGAGGCGCCCATAAAAAGCAAGCTGCTTTTTGATATTTGACCAGTTCCAAAGGGATGAGATTAAACGCAGGCTTTCCTGAGGCTGCAAGCGCTCTGCTAAGTGTTCCAGCTCCACTGGGATACAGCCTTTTCTTCTGACCTAAGGAGAGCAGCCAAAGAGTGGAGATCGGGTGGGGGTTGGAAGAGGTGTTTCCAACTCAACCAAGGCAGCAGTGTCATAAATCTCAGTGGGAAAGCCAGCTCAGTGTGCGTCCAGCTCACGGGGCTGCTCAAGGAGTCAGGTAAGGTGAAGCTTGAGAATTCAGAAGCCTCTTCTGACTGGACTCTCACTTCCAGCTCCTGTAGTGGCTGAAACATTGATTATTGGGCCATGATCAGCATGGGGCCACACTGACCTTTTTCTAAAGAAATACAAGAATTCCTTAGCAGGCAGGGGTACAGCCCAGCACTCCAATAAATAATGGAAGCCAGAGATGGAACCAAACTCTGTGGTATACACCATTTTTTTTTCAGACATGCATACCTAAAGGGAGGTTTAATTTATCAATTAGGCGTAGCACGATTAACCACTGTAACTCTACTACAGTAAAACAATCATAACAACATGCATAATAAAACTAGAATCTCATTATTGTGCAAAATAAGAGTCACTTGAGCCCAAGTATTACGACACTTAGTAGATCTGACAACCAAGATAGCTACTAAGCTACTAAAAGGCAGGCAGTACATACAGAGTGGGCACTCTGGGGACAAAGGAGTGATTCATGTCCCAGGCAGAGCAGGAGGGTGTCACATTTTATCATGTTGCACCGGACTATATGTGATGTAAAGTTGGTGAAGTGACCTTAACCTGATGGTACGAGCCTAAAATCCCAGCACTCTGCGAAGCTGAGGCAGGAGGACAAATTTCAGCCCAGTCTAGGCCACTCAGCCAAATTCTGTTTCAACATAATGATTTGGGGGTGTGTAGCTCAGTTCAAAGACCCTGGATTTAATCCCCAGTACTCCACACACCCCACCCCATGCACCAAATCTTTTGTCCCAACTTTGAGGAATACATTCCTAGAAATGTGTTACGAATCCTTGTTGAACACGGCCTGGGTCTCATCTCCCACTCTTGGAGAAAGCTGGGGGTGGGGAGGGGAGTAGAGAGGGTCACTCGATGCCACGTCACCCAGGTGGTGCAGCCAACCCCAAATCCATGCCTGCCCAAGTCCAGGAACTTGCTTGTGACCCCATCTGACAGCACAGAGGGAGTCCCCAGGCTAGCCCCACACTGGTGTCCCACAGGTCAGCAGCTCCTCCAGTTTCTTCCACACAGTGCCCAGCCCTAGTAGTAGACGGACGGATGGGGAGCAAGAGGTGTACCGTGTCTCTCGTTGGGGTGTTTATGACCAAGGTGCCTCTGATGGCCAGCAGTTAGCTTAGAGTGCTCCCACTCTCTTAAGTATTTCCAGTGTCCTGGGAATGCTCTAGGGCTCTGGGCCTCAACACCAAGGGACCCCACTATTGCACTCTGTGTTCAGGAGTAGCCGGGCCATCTGGGGGGCCAAGGTTCTGAGCCATGAGGACAGAACAGAACTAAATCTAGCTACTTTAGAGAGAAAAGTGAGATGTGGGAGAAAAGTGAGATGTGTGTGACTAAAGGGACGCGTGAGAGAGATTGTCCAGAAAGATGCCAATCTTGTACTACCAGGGAGGAGTAGGCAGGTATGAGTGAGGGCCTCTGGGAATCCAGTTCAGAGAGCTGGCTTGGCTTGACTGCTGTGGCCAATGGCACCAACACCCTCCTGGGCCTTGGACTTGACCTTGAGCCTCTGCCAAGCTGCCTCTGCTGCTGGGGCTGGCTCTGGAGCCCCTGATCCTCTGCTTCAGCCAAAGCGATCTGTCATATGATATCCACTTCCAAACCAAATGCCATGGCCTGGGCCACTGAAGGAGAGGTGTGGCCAAAGACCTGGACCCAGCTGCAGGGCAGGAATGGTAAAAACCTGAACAATGAGGTACCAGCATCACCCACGACACTGTGGGCAATGCATAAAGAAATACAGCTGGGACTCTAGGACAGAAAGCACAGCCATGCACAGGACAGGCTACCACCGCAGGCTGCCGGATCCCACCATTTTCATTCTCTGCAGTGACTGTGTCAGTGACTTGGACTTGGACCCTGAGTCCCCAGCCTGAACTCAGTGCTGGCCTTCCAATCGGGCTGAGATAGGGCTGGGGCACGGCTCCAGGGCAGAGCGCTTGACCAGCATTCAGAAGGCCCTGGCTTTGTTCATAGTACAGCAAAGGAAACTGAAAAGCAGGCTGAACTACAGCAGAACATAGGCTGTTCTAGAAGTTTCTAGATCACACTAGTGTTTGATAAAAGGCTCCAAATTTTAGGATTCAGACTTCAGGGCTTTTTATGTCTTTGACCATTTTAGAATTTAAGCCCACTTTAAAACAAATCAAAGCTTTTTAGTCCAGAATCCAAGGCCTCATTGTAAGAGGAGCTAAGCAGAAAGGGGAGGCCACCTTCCCTTCCGTCCTCCACTCCACACCACCCCCTCAGGGCTGCACACAGACAACCCCTTTTTTTATTGCTTATTCTTCTTTTTTTAAAGAGAATAACAAATTAGTTCAAAAAAAGATTTAGAAACTATACAGAATTTCACTAAAAAAATGATAGGAATTCAACAATAGTTACTATATTGCATATTGTCCTCAAATTAGTTGTTCAGATTCCCAGACATACACATGCAAAATTGGTTTAAAAAATGTAAGCATAGGGCTGATCTGATAGCTCAGCAGACTAAAGTGCCTGTTTAGGCACAGCGCAGAGGCTGGGGTTCAATCCCAGCATGTGGTACCGGCTCTGCCCCTGGGGCGCATAGACTGGCAATTGAGAAGGTGTGGTTGAGCCCATTTATAATCCCAGCACTTGGGAGGCTGAAAACAAGAGGATCAGTATGAGTCCAATCTACATAGTGAGACCCTGTAGTCCCTGTCCTAAATACAGAAAATAAATAAATAAAAAATAAAAAAAAAATGTAAGCATTAACTGTTCCTTTCAGTACAACAGGAGAAGTCAGCAGGACACGTATCCAAACCATCCTGTGTATATACATATATTTTTTTTCCTTTCGTTCCTTTATTCTTCTCTCCTTTCCTCATCCAGTTGTTCCTTCCCTTTGAACAGATTCTTTCCCTTTCACAGTGTCTACTGTACCTTTCACGTTTTATTTCTTGTTTCAGGTTCTTACACCAGGGAGACAATGTGATGTTTACACATGTGGGTCTGATTTACTTCATTTATGAGTATGGTCTCAAGTTGCATCTATTGACCTATAAAAGCCCAGAGCTTACCTTTCTTTATAGCTGAGTAATACTCCATTGTATAAAAATACCACATTTCTTTTATCCATTCCTCAGTTCATGACCATTTAGACTATTTCCAAGATTTAGCTATGACAAATTGTGCTGCTATAAACATGGGTGCACATATGTCACTGTG
>NDGM010996184.1:0-11665 GCA_002564305.1 Octomys mimax | reverse complement strand
CCCACCAAACCTGTTTTTGTGTAGCCCATGTGTTAGAAATGGTGTTTATATTTTCAGATGATTAGGGAAGAAACAAAAGAATACTTCATGACACATGGAAATGATGTGAAATTCAAACTTTAGTGTCCATAAGTAATGTCTTACTGGAACACAGGCAGGCTCATTTGGTTCCTGTCATCTGTGGCTGGTTTTCCAGTGGAAGGACAAAGTGGAGTAATTGCAACAGAGACCATGTAGCCCACACAGCCTAAAATATTTACTGCCTAACCCTTGATGCTGAAATTGTGCTGACCCCTAAGCTGGATCTTAAGTGACACAACATTTGGGCATTTCTTGCTGAGTACCATACTCGAAGCCTGTTGCAGATGCCAAAGCCTAAGCTTACCTCCAGGTCCCTAGTTCCCTGAGGGGCATTAACAGGATGTACACCGTATCCAGGAACTGTCAGCCACAGGGCCTGGTTTATTTCACAGAAAATGTTTTCAGTCAAGAAGTGAACCAAATTTCTATCCTTTCCAGGGTTGGCTGTGGAAGACATGGTTGCAGCCAAACTAATATATGATTCATGGTCATCTGGTAAATGAAACAAAGCAGCTCTGCGTCGAGATGAATGCTACAACTCAAAGGACATTGCTGTGACTTGTCTCAGAATTTCCAGATTAAACGACAGCCTACACCCTAGTGAACTGCAATTTGTGCTTATTGTGTTGTACTTTAAATACCAAGTTTGTGTTTGTAGGTGGAACCCAAAACTTGATAACTATTTCTTCTGTTAAACCAAATTATAATAACATTCCCTTCCTTTGTGTTTCACTAACTTTGGACTTCCCTGAAATAAAGCTTTTCCAGTTCTGTGCATTTGCTGCCATAACTTCCATTTCTCATGGCAAGGAAGTGGGGGAACTGAAGCGCTCACTTCAGCTGGCATGGTGTCAGAGGCCTGTCACCCCAGCACCCTGGAGGCCGAGGCAGAGGGATTGCCTGCGTGGGCAAACCTAGCAGCCTGGTAAGACCCTGTCTCACAATTAAAAATAAAACAGTAATGGTGGTGTAGTTTAGTCTGAAGGCCCTGGATTCAATCTCCAGTACTTAGATAGATGGATTTGTGAACAGATGATGGATGGATGGATGGATGGATGGATGGGTAGATAGATGATTGATAGATAGGTAGATAGGTAGAGACAGATAGTGCTTTCATTCACTCCCCTAAATGACCATCAAGAATATAATGAAAGAATTTTCTGCTTTTTAAATGGAAATATAACTCACAACTTTTACAGTGTAAAATTCAGTGGTGTGAGCATATTTACAGAGTTGTGCAACCATCACTGTGTCTAACTCCATGTCTATCACTGCAAAAGCTGTGGTGCCGTCAGGGTCGCCCCTCCCAGGCCACAGAACCAGCCAGGGCCTGGGCTGCTTCTCACCGCGGATTCACCCCTTCCAGCTACAGCTGTATCGAACGACGCCCAAGTGTCTTCAGATACCAGTATTTTCTTCAGCCTCGGCTCTGTTTTCCAGCACATTGTCCACTGGTAGCAGGACAGTTGCCAACAGCTCTTGAATTATACCTTGTCTTCTTCATTAACTCTAGCGTAAACAGACGCCTCTTCCTCCAGAAGTCCCAGGACCAAGATGCTCTGTCCACCTTGGAGGTCATGTGCCCATGCTGAGCCCAGCATCATAGCTGAACGACATGGAACCCTGCTTTTGCCCAGGCTGAGGTTGTGTACCTGTCCCTAAATTATTGCATTTTTCAGGGAGACCTGAAACTGTGGACACACACCTACCCATGAAGTCAAATGTGGAATCAAACTATCTGACCATATGAGCTGACAGATGAAAGATGGCTGGATGTGTAGAAGGCTAAAGCTACATGTCCGCTAGAGGACCCATGTTGAAAGGACCACTAGGAATCACCTACTCCAAGGCCCATATAAAGATGTGGAAAGAGATTCGGAAATGCTCTCCCCAGGACCCGAGTCCCTAGTTTGCTCATGTTCTGCCAAAGAGCTTGTCTGGTCCAGTGCCAACACCCACCCAAAGATGCTTATCAGATAAGTCAACAGAAAAGGAAAGTACATCATCTGACTTTGCTTTCTGCTCATACTCCACCTGCCAGGGCCTCTTTACACTGTAGGTAGCTCAGCCCAAAGTGAAACCTGTTTACCACACTGCCTGGACAGGGGGGACCTTTGCATTGAACAAAAATACCCACGTGACCTAATTCTGCACATCTCAAGTGACTGGAGTCTTTTTGGTGATTTTTTAAAAATGTATTTAGTACAGGGTCTTGCTACACAAATCAGACTGCTTTTAGACTCCCAAGTGCTGGGATTACAGGCATGCCACCACACCCAGGCTCATTCATGCCCCGGGGTGGGGCCAGCTCAGCATGCTATTGGCGATGTTAGTGGTCATCCTCTGGAATATCTAGAGAAATACGTATGACAATGGAAATACATTGATGCCCTGGTTCACAAATGATTTTGTTTGCAAATAACTTGGTTCACAAACAGAAGCATTTGATAAAATTTTGCTTTTGCTTGCAAACTGTGCAATGGGTGACAATCACAACCACCTTTCCCACACAAACATGGCCGTCTTTTCCAAAATCATAAAACAAATTAAGTTTGTGAACCGAGGCACCATTGTACTTACCCAAATATTTCTTCTTTCATTCTTTCCTCAAGAGCCCTATCATTACTCCAAATGAGGCTACTAAGATAGAAGCAAACATAAATAGTCCTCATCCTTAAAGAATGCATAATCCAGAAGACGGGATGTGAAAGGATACAGTGTAGTGCTTTGGGTAGCATAGGAACAGGTGGTATAGAGTCCCCAGCAGTAAATACATGCCACACTGAAAATGCACAAGTGAAAAGTTAACAAAGACTATTTAGAAAGATGTCCCCAAAGTCTGACTATAGCAGGAAGCTGATACTAATAACTGAATACAGTTGGTGGAACTCAGCAAGAACTGGAGTTGTAGTTGAGGGCTGCCAGACAGGAGCTCTCAGCTTAGATTAAGGAAGCTATTGCCCTGCATGGAAAAAACAGATGGTAAGTACCCCAAGCTCTCTGTCTTGCTTTCTGGTCTCCTATTGATACCTTCCACTATCTAACTCCAAGCAGAAGCCCCAAAGCAAAGGTGCTCCACCATGCAACCCAGAGAGGTCACCCACCTGAAGAGACCAGGATGGCAAATAGCACAGCTGAGTTCTCTGTGAGCTAGAGTGAGCACTAACCAATCTGGGGTAAAGAGAAGGCGACTCTCTCAGTGGGGCTGTCTGCAGGCAGGCAGGGTTTTCCAGCAGAGGGATGGTGGTGAACAAAGGCACAGGCATGAGAGAGACATGCATGATATATTCTGGAAGCTACAAAAACACATGGTGTGGTTCTGAGGGAAGGAAAAGGAATAGTCAGAAATGAGGCCAAAGGCTTGCAGGAGAGGATAAGGCTCTTTGATTGTAAGTTTTATGTGTGATGGTGAGGGCCCAAAAAGCAATGGGGAGGCAGAAAATGCCAAGAGAGGATTGGCATATTAGAAAGATCACTCTGCCAGCACTACAGAGAACAAATTAGAGACAGACTGGATACTCCAAAAATAGTGAGCAAAGAGGGGGGCATGAAGAGGCCGTAGTCTTGCAAACAAAAGAAAATTTAGGCTTAAGACATGTGAAGGAGCTGAAGGGTCTTAAGTGACCAGTTGGGCGATGAAGGTCAAGAAAAGGAGAAGTGTTGGGTGAAACTTCCTATTCATTAAAAACGGAGATTCTGGCTTGGGCTGGGGGTGGTGCTTAAACTCAGCACTGTCGGCATTCAGTGCACAGGACTCTGTTGTAGAGGCCTCTGCTCATGCACTGTAAGATGCTTAATGTCCATTGTTCCTTGTTCACCTAACATCAGTGGTTCTCCCATCCAACTCACCACAATCAAAAACATCTTCAGACATTGCTAGGTATCTATGGGCAAAACTATTCATGTCAAGAACTTGATTTGGGAGAAAATGTGTTCAATTCTGGGTACACTGCTTGATGTATGTATGGAACATTTGGAGGGAGGTGTCAGCTAAGACTTGGGCATCATCTAGCCTGTGACTCAGTAGGATTATGAGCGTGTAACTGACCTGTATTTACATGGTGGCCGGAAATATAAGCACCACTTTCTCAAACTCTTCTCCTCAGTGCAGTGTTCCTGGGGCTTGTTTTGCTTACTAACTTTTATATCAGGCTAAGCAGGAAAGGAAAAAGCAGGTGTTTAGGTGGGGACCAGGTACCACCGGGTCGAGCCATTGTGAACATCCAGCTTAAGGGACGGAGGCCTGAGATCAGTGAGTATTTAAGCCTTACACTGGCTCATAACTTGCCTTTCTATTGCCCTAGAGTCTTCTCTTAGACTCCTTTTTTGAGGGGCTTTAGGTTGAAAGATCTGGAATTCCAGATAACCTTTCAAAATATGGTATGAACCTTCTTTATAACATAATGCTGCATGATGAAGCAATCATATCTTCAATGCTAAGAAGCTGGGAGGGCCCTTCACTTATTAATTCTGTAAACAACAGGAGACCGTGAGCACCTAGGAAGAGCACAGAAATGTCTCATGCTAGGCGTTTCCCTCCCAAATGTGGTAAGAGTCACATGTTAGACCCATTTTTCCTGATCCAACTGATTTCTTTATTATGTAAATTTGACCTGGAAGTGGAAATAGTGCCTCAGGAAGGTTGTGCGAAACTTGTGAAGAGAGGATCCTAGCGTCCACAATGGTGACATAGAATCAAAGCAGGCTTGGACTACACACATTCCTTCTGTAGACCAACAGCTTTCAAGCATGTTATTGGAGATAATACTTCAGTTTGTTCCTTAATAAAACACAGCATTTGTAAACATAATTATCCTCTAGTGCCCTACATTAATGATCAACAAACTTCCTAAACACATCCACCAAAGAATGAGATTGTTCGTCAGATTTGAGCACCTGTATCATCCAAAGATTATATCCTTTGTCATACCTCTTAATGTAAGCTAAATGGATGCGAATTAGAGGTCTTGCTGAAAACAAGTATTTCTATACTATACACAGAATTGTAGATTCTACTTGATGTAAGTCTGGCTACAGAAATCCAATGAAACTTAGCTATTAAATAGGGCTTCAGGTCAGGCAGCCAGCTCAGCAGTCTGAGTGTGTGCCTGGTAAGCACAAGGACCTGGGTTTGATTGCCAGTACTGCATGCCATGCTGGCCCCGGAACCCGGGTCTCACTGTGCCAGCCACCACAACCAGGCATAGTGGCACACACCTGTAATCCCAGCACTGGGGAGGCTGGGACAGGAGGATCACTCTGAGTCTGAGCTGTGTAACAAGACCTCATACCAAATAAATAAAACATTTTTTAAAAAAGTGCTTCTATCTGGATTTGGGGTTACCTTTTAAAAACTTATAAAATCAACTTTGCCACTTTACATCATGGAGCCTGCACATGTTAGCATACGTAGAAGTGGCAACAGACAGCAGCCAACAAGCAGCGTATGCATGTGGCCATGTAGAATTTAGTTTTACAAGCAATCTCCCTACAATTAATTTTTTCTCTTAAGGTTCCAGGAGGCACTTAGAAAGGTCATCAACTAGGTCCTGCTTTTTTTTTTTTCTGCATCCTTCTTCCCTCCTGCTTATGCATTGTATTAGCTCAGACTGCCACGAAAAAGCCTCACAGATGGAGGGACTCACAGCAGGAATTCATTATTCACAACTCTGGCAGCTGAAACTTCAAGATCAAGCCGTTGGCAGGCTTGGTTTCTCCTGAGATCTCTCTTCTTGGTTTACCAACAGCACTCTTGCCGTGCCCTTGTACGATCCTTTCTCTGTGTACGATCACACCTTTTGTTGTTACCGTCCTTTTCTTACGAAGACATCAGTCATATGGGAGGTGCCTGCCTTATGGCGCCATCTAACCTTTCATGACCCGATCTCCAGAAACAGATTGGACGGTAGAGCCACAACATGAGTTTTAAGGAGTTCACAATTCGGTCAACCAAAGGTACACTACTCTTCCTCTCTTCACGCCCCCTTGTAAACACATAAGCATCTGTTTAAGGGCGAGGCACACATGAGTTGGTCATCAAGCCTCAGGCCAATGAAGAACTCTGATGTCCAATGACAAGCAAGGTTATGGAGCTAAGGACAGAACCAGACTTAGAAGCCTCAGGCTATGTGAACCAAAAAGTAGGGTAGTGTGCTGAGAAATTATCATTTTACATCTGGAAGTTAGAAAAGCTAAGAAAATTTCTTTTCCATTTCTATCATGCATTTGACCCTTTCTTTATTCAAAAATACCAAAATGATAACTGAAAAGACATGCCATGTTCTTATTCCAGGGTGCCCTTGAGTTTCTCACTGGTGGTTAATTTGGATAGGGCTCAGTGCTTCCAAGAGTACATTCTGGGCCTCTTTCCTATACAGGCATCTCCAAAACCTTAGAATGGGCTCTCAGTGGCCTGGCATCGGGTGGGTATGGAGCATGGACTGGAGTGCTTTCCCTTGGCCACAGTATCTCCTGCCCTGTAGGCACAGCCAGGATCCGGAAGTGTGCCTCAGAGGCTGGTGTCCACCAGCTGCCCAGGCTGCTGCAGCACCTGCTTCCTTCTGCTTATGGCATTAAGAACTTTTTTCCTGGGACCTAGCTGCATCTGGATGTTCTGAAGGTCCTCATCAGAGCAAAGCAAGAGAGCTTCTAGGTCAATCTTCTCTCTTGTAAAAATGGGAAGGAATTCCTCCAGGCGCAGGGACTGCAAGAACACTTCCAGGGGAGTTGCGTCAACCGCATCTTCCTCCCACTCCACTTCCTCCTCATCCCAGGGCAGATCACTCACAAGGCCATTTTCCTCTCCCTCTTCAGCCTCCACTTCCTCAGCCTCTGCTGTTCCCTGTCTCTGGAGAAATTCACTGGGCATTTTAAATCCTAACTCTCCCTTGCTATCTGGGAGCTCTTCAGAGCTCAACACTCTGTTCCTTCTAAAAACCATATTTCCTAGGCCTGGACGGTTGAGGATAGATTCATGTTGTGTATCGCCATCTTCCTCCACTGAAAATGTGAGCTTCTCTTTGAAGTCTCCTGATGACGACTCCTCTTCCTCCTCTCCAAACACTTCCATCACATTCCTCTGCCCACTTCTGCCTTCTCTGCCCATCTGCTCTGATGTATCTTTGTTCTTCTTGAACCTCAACTTGAAGGTATCTTTGATGCCCTTAGAGAGCGACCCAAATGTACTGGAGGCAGAAGCGCTGGAGAAGGATGACCTGGAGAAGGTGCCCTTCAGGGAAGGAAGAGGCCCAGCCTCCTCCCTGCCGTAGGCTCGGGCCATCTTATTCTGATGCCTCTCCTGGAGCCTTTCGCATTCTTTGATTTGCCTCCTGGCATTCTTCTGAGCCTGCTCCTTCAGCCTAGCTACCTTCTTGGGGTTTACCACATTCTGGGTAGTGGCAGCCTTATCCAAGAGGGCAACACATTCACTCTGCTCCCTGCTGGCAGCGGCATCCAAGGGAGACTTTAAGTCATTGTCCAGGGCAAAGATGTTGGCACCGAAGCTGATCAGAAATGAGACACAGTGCGCATGGCCGTTGGAGGCTGCGTAGTGCAGAGGAGTGTTTCCCCAGATGTCACATCTGCTGGGGTCCCCGCTAGAAGAAAACATGAAAGAGGCATATTGAACTTTTTTCCTCTGAACATGAAGTCCAAAAAAAATAAACAAAATGCATGCTCGTGCAACATGTTTATCCTGCCTTGATGTTGACCTGTAAATCTACATCTACCACAGCCAGACACCAGATGGCCAGAAGTAGAAAAGGAAGTCACTACCCTCTGTCTCCTTTTCGGAAGTAAGAACGGCTTTCTGAGGACCTCTCTCTAGCAGAACAATTTTCATATTTCATTGGCCAGCCCTGTGGGAAGAAAAGGGTGCCATGTCCAACTTATCCAAATTAGAATTTTTCCTTGAATCTAGAGATAGGACCAGCCAATAAAATACGGGCAAACATTTGGTAACTGGCTCATTCAGGAAAAAAACTAATTCCTGATTTATAGAACATGCCAATTTCTGTGCTTTGAATATACTCATTGGGACAAATCTCAAGTCACCAATGTGACGTCCTTGGACATAGATTTTGGAAGAGGTGTGTGTCATGGTGTCCTATTCTGAATCACAAGGATAGAGTGGGTAAGCATATAATCTTAAGGGCAAAGACAATAGTAAAATGTAGCAAAATCATTAGGAACTGATAAATTTTTATTTATTTATTTTGAATCAGGATTTTGCTAGAGTCCAGATAGCCTGGCCTGAAGCTTGCTGAGTAGCCCCAGGCTGGCCTCAAACCCTCGGTCCTCCTGCCTCTGCCTCCCAAGTGTGGAGATTACAGGAATGTACCAGCACACACAGCGGGGTGCCTGCTTGTTTTGTTTAAACTATTCTTGTTTAAATGATTCTCAAGCTTCCTGAAAATTTAGCAATGATGTCTCAGGAGCTGGTAAGAACTGATTCTAGCACCACACTGCTACTCACCTCTGCCTCACATACAGGAAAATAAACAACTGAGAGAAAGAAAGAAGAGAGGGAGCACTTGAGAGGAGAGAGATTGAGAGGGAGACAGGGAGACAGAGGGAGAGGGAGAGGGAGAGGGAAAAGGAGAGGGAGAGGGAGAGGGAGAGGAAAAGGGGCAGGGGGAAGGGGAGGGGGAGAGAAGAGAAGAAGGTAGGAGGGGAGGGAGGGGAGGAGGGGAGGGGAGGAGGAGGGGAGGGATGGGAGGAGGAGAGGAGGGGAGGAGGGGAGGAGGGGAGGAGGGGAGGGAGGGGAGGGAGGGGAAGAGAGGAAGCTAGGACAGGTCCCATCCGCGAGAACGAAGGGAGGAGCTGGTGCTGAGCAGGGAATAAACAGTGTCTGCCTGCAACCCGCGGGCCCAGCGTTACTCACCCAGAGGATAGGAAACCGTCGCTCCTCCCTCAGCTCCCTTCCCGCATGCTATGAATGAGTAGTTCTACAAGAGCTTAAAGTGCACAAGGACATCATGGTAAGGACATCATGGTGGTGTTGAAGCCACAGACCGAACGCCTGGCCCTGAAGCCAAGACATGCGGAGCGCGTAAAGCCACGCGTTGGCGGAGGCCTGCGAGCCCCGCCGACCGCCTGCTCCCTGCGGTGACCCGCGAGGCCGGGGGCAGGAGAGAGAGCCCAGGGGCCCTGGCTAGCCCTGCTGGCGCGGAGGGCGCCGACAGAAGACCCTCACCCTCGCCGCTGATCTGGCAACGGAGTCTTTCCTTGTTTCTCAGAGTTGGGTTCCGGCCAGAGCCGCAGCAACAGCTGGGGTGTTGCTGGAAGTGTAGGAGTTTGCCTGCAGCGCCGGCTGGCTGAGCCAGAGTCCAGACAAGACGCAGGCGGGCTCGCAGGCTCCCGCAGGCTGGGCAGAGGCACCCCGCGAGGACCAGGGAAACGCCAGGCAACGACTCAGGGCAGGAGCCCTCTGGGAGTCGGGCTGCTCCTGACCATCGGTCCCGAGCGCCTTCGCAGCCGCCGCCCACCACCACCGGCTCAGACCCTCCTGCAGGAGGGAGCCAGGACTGCTTGGGGCGGACGAGCAAGCTTCAGCGAGCTTGGCAGTGGCCCGAGGTAGCAGGCAGCGCGCTTGGGGGCAAGCCTGCCTTTAGGTCTTACGACAGTCTTACATCGAAGCATTCTAGCTTTCCCATCTTTCCAGCTACAAGTCCTATAGTTTAACTTTTCCACGACTTCTTCATTTTAAATTGAGAAAACTCAGTGCCAGTAATTCTGTCCGCTTGGGAGGCCGAAGCAGGATAGACTGCAAGCTCCAGCCTGGCCTGGGAATACAGAAATTTAGCAAGATCTTGTCTAAAAATAAAAATTAAAAAGGGTTGGGGATACAGTTCAGTGTGAAGACCTTGGGTTCAATACGAAGTACTGAAAGCAAAAACAAGTATGACAAAAACTCTAACCCTCCTACCTAATCGGAATTGTTATGTGAATTAAGTAAGTCAGTATATACAAAGCCTAGAAAAGTGCTCGGCACACTGTATTCAGTAAGCGTCACTTGTTACTATGTTTCCTGTCTCCAAACACATAATTTTTAATTTCATGTAGTTAGTTATTTTTTACCCACCTGATAGATTTTCAGCTTCTATGGATTTAAAGCACTTACATTCTTACCTAATTTGTGAAATACTTATGTTGTCTCCCTAATAATTAGGAAAAAAATTTCCCTTTTATCGTCTGTATCTCCTTGCATAAATATTAAACCACTCGAAGAATTCAAGTAGGAAAATATAAGTGAATGAGGCCAGGCTTGTTCTCTCAACAGAAATGAAGTTAGGTGCATGCTTCTCCAGAAAGGGCCGCTGGATCCCAGCTGGGCCCGATGCTATCTTAAATGAAAGTAGAGACAGTATTTTGAGAGCCTCCATTTGTGAAATGAAGTCAGAGATCCAAGATTTCATGGAAGTTTTTAAAAAATCAGCGACTCAAATTTAAAAGAAAAATACAGTGAAGTCCAAATAAAAATCATTGCAGACTAGATCTAGCCCATAGACGGGCCACCTCCTTTTGCACAATGAGAACAGATGAGCCGATACACACGGGGTGACATTGTATGATATATCTGGGGAACCCAGGGTACGCATCAGTGTGGCCAGAGTACATGGAGTGGGGGAAAGAGTGAGACGCGAGATGGAGAAGGAAGCCGGACGAAAGGAAGGCACAGACTGAACGAGGCAGCCCTACTGCACTGCCTCTTTCCGGAGGGCTCTGGTCAGCCAGCCAGGCTTCACTGTTCTGGGTCCAAGGAGACCTTTCCCAACTTTGGCACGCTGCACGTCTTAGGGGAGCATGGTGCTGCCCTTCAGCCCCGAACACAATTTTATTTATTTTAACCAAATACTACATTCAAATGACTCCTTAAACACTCTAGACCTCAAAGGAGGATTGTAAAATGTCCAAGATGTTATTGTAGACATAAACAAAAACATGCTGATTAAATTTGCTTGAAATTATCCTTGCGTTGAATAAGCTAAAAAAGCGATTATTGGGCAGAATGTAGCAGGGAAGTGACAGGGTATTGAGAAGTCTAGGTTAAACCAATTCACACAAAGCCCTAACATATCAGAATATTCCCATTTCAGTGAGTCTTAAATTATGTTTTTAAGATGTGAGAAAGAACAGGAGGGCAACCTACGGTGAGCAAAGAAGGTGGACTTTCTTTAAAGAAAATTTCTAATGCGAACATCCAAATTCAGGCACACAACTGTCAGTAAGCTAATTCGTGAATTTTTCCAGTGCATGTCAGCTATTTCTACTTGTACAAATTCTATTTAAAGACCACTTTCCAAATTGATAAGAGACTTAAAAATGTTTCCTACTGACAGGCTCCACGAAACTTCCTAAATCTTCCTCACCCCTTTCACATTGCCTGGGGGCATCATTTCCGATTCCTGCCGAGGTACTCACAGACTGGCCCCTTCGTTCGATGGTCCAAGTCCGGTGTGATATGCTGTGGTTTTCTGGAACTGAATCCAGTCTATTCTTGATCTTTTTCTATTGCTTTTTCTCCAAAAGAGAAATTAATTAAATAGATTTAAAGTGAATTTATACTTTCTTTTTATTTTTGGTA
>NDGM010996175.1:0-10833 GCA_002564305.1 Octomys mimax | reverse complement strand
AAAAAAAAAAAAAAAAAAAAAAAAAAGCCTTCTTTAGACACACACACACACACACACACACACGAAGAATAGAGTTGCCCAATGAGCATGATGTGATGTTCTCTATGAGGGAACCCCAAAGACCCCAACTCTCAGGAAGAATTATGGTGGCTTTTTGAAGGAAAGTAATGTTTTCTCTCATTCTTTCTCTCTCCCTCTTCTCCCTCTTTCCACGAGGAAAAAATATGAAACTATCATGTAAGAGTGAAAAATGCCACAACCTCTGCTATAGCATAGGAAAGCCACTGCCAGGGAAATTCTCTGGCAAAATAAAACCACTTGCCTGTTTCCTTATCTGGACCAACTTGCGACAAGGTAGATGCCGTTGTTATCTCCATTTTACAGAGGAGAAAACTGAGACACAACTGAGACTCATTAACTTGTCTAAAGTTTGGCTCGGTGGGCAAGAGGAGAATCTGGAATTTGAACCTACTCTTCCGCCTCAGCCGTCTCTGGCAAAATGAGAGAACAGCACTCTGCTCTCATTTTGGGTGAAATCCAAGACAAAAGCAAGGAACACTTGTTCCTCTTTCCGAACATGAGGAAAGAGAGGATTATGTGAGGCACCCCACTTTTTGGCAGTGTGGTTCAGACCTTCAGGCAAGAAAGGGAGAAATTGAAATCTAAAGAGGTGGTCGCTTTCCCTCAGGTTGATGGGGCAGCCTCGAGCATGCGCACCTGTGCCCCCACCCCCAATTCTGCGCCAGCCGCACCCCAACCCCAGGGCAAGTATAACTGCACGTCGGGACTGTTAGCCTTGGGCAACCCTTGGATCCAGCTCCCCAGCAACACCGGGGAAATGAAACAGTTCACAGGGAATGAAATTTGGCCTGTGGAAGGTGCTGCAGCTGGTGGTTAACACCAGCAGTAAGAGGATCAACTCCCAGTCCGCTGGCTTAAAAAGGGGAGTGCGGGTGAGAAGTGTGTGCGCTCCTTTTACCCATTCACGTTAGTTAATTTGGATGATAAGGGTTTGTGTTTAATCCCTTTGTGCGCGAGTGAGTACGCTGAAATGGACAACCCCTGAGAAGGCACCCGCGGCTGGCAGAGCAACCTGCAGGAGGGTGCGGGTCGTGTCCAATCTGGCGTGAAGTAGAAAAGAAACTAAAAGGAAGACAGAGAGGGACACCCTAGGGTGGGTGGTGCAGACCCGTGCCTACCCTTAACAGGCGGCAGCAGGTGGGCTGCTGGCTTCCCGAGGCCGCGCACCCGAGGCCTGGCTCTGCGCCCTAGGGCTGGAACAGTGCTCTGCCGTACCCACTTATGCCCAAGGAGCAACACTACCCAGAGGGAAGGCCCGGGCGCAGCCATTGTCTTTCAGGGTACAGAGAGCTGAAGCGGGCTGGAGGGCCGAGAAGAAGGGGAGGCCATCTAAGGAGACATCTCTGAGGGTCCCAGATAGAATCGACTAGGGGAAAGTGAGAACTTAGTGGCTGAGGAGTTGGTAATAAAACAAAAGTTGATTTTATTGTTTCCATCTGCAAGAAAGCTCACCTACCACCCATAGGCCGCGGGCTCGGAGCCCCAAGACTGAGGGTTCTGAGACCGCAAATGTGGGCGAGGTGGTTAGTGAGGCGGAGGCCTCTGGCCGCGGCCGGGCAGCCCGCGGAGGCGCAGTCGGACAGGAGCGTTCCCAGGCGCCTCCAACCCCTCCTTCCCTCTGGGCCCATCCGGCCAGTTTCCCCCTTATTTCTTTTCGTGGCTTCCCTCCCTCCTCCTCCCCCATATTTTCGCTTTCTAAAACCCTAAAAAAGAGATCAACTCCCCCAACTTCACGGGGCACTTTTCAGTGACAAATATTGATGCCCAAAGTGTCTGCGCTCTCCCGCCCTCAAATCTTAAGAAAAAGCGCCCGCGAAAGGGGGACATAAAAAGTTAACAATGCTGTGAAAATATGTTTGCAGAAAATAGACAATCGTTGGATTAAACGTATTCAAGTATGAAATAATGCCTTTTTGTGTCAAAACTTGGGCGATGGGCGGGTACAAAAGTTCCCTGTGGCAGCTACTTGCTCCCTTTGTGAGCCGTGCGCTTTGGCGTCTCCACTTGGGCGCATTACTCAGAGCCCTCTAAGCGCGATTGTTTCTCCCTTTCTAATGACATTTACCGGATCAAAACATGCTGTTAATTCGATCAGAAGGCTTCACCCTCCCTGACAAAGCCACAATAATTTCTCCTGAAGTTTGTTAAATTGACCAAAATTAGGCAAATGAATAGGGGTCTGTAGGCGCCTTCTCACGCAGGTGACGTCGCATAATGCTCGCCTGGCCAGCTGCACTCCCCCTTTCTTCTCTGCCTACTCTTCTCCGTGTTGCCCCCCAGTCCTCCCAGCACCCCCTCACACTCACACTCTCACACACGCCCGCCTGTCTCTCCTCCCTACCCACCCTGGCATTATTAAAATTTAGCCCAATGAAACTATTCACACTTTTCAATGGACATTTTCGTATAGGATAATAGGCTACAAATTGAACCTCTTCCCCCCCTCCCCGTAAGACAGAGCCCGAGGGGGGAAGAAAAGAAAGCAAGCGACTGGGGGGCGGGAGGGGGCGTCGCGTGCCAAAGACCCGCGGGAGGGGCGAGACGAGGCGGGAGCCTCGTGTGCCGGGCGCAGCCCCACACCTGCCGGGATGTCCGGACAAATAAAGCGGTGTAAACAAAAAGGGGGGAGACGGACGTGTCACCAAGTCGTGTGAGAAAAGCCTGGGAACAAACGGGGAGCCTCCGTCTCCAAGAGCTCTCCCTTGAACCCGGCGGAACAGCCTATTAAAGGCTTACTTAATTACTTTAATGACTCTGGACAGGCTTTAAAACGCACTCGGCGCTGGGACGGCGGGCTTGCTGGGATTTGTAAACAGGCGATCGTGTGAGACTCAGCGGTGCGACTAAAGGAGGCGACAGTGTTTTGTGAGGGTCCGCGCCCCCCGGTGCCCGCGGCCACTGCGCCCCTGCGCTCTGCGCCCGCGACGGCTGCAGGCGCTCACTGGCCCGCCGGCTTCAGTTTACCGCCTCCTTCTCCCTCCCGGGCTGCTGCCAGGCTAATGTTATTCCCAGCCGATCACGTGTCCTTTGAAGGGCCACGTGGATTAACAAAACTGATCTGCCCCCAGCTCGCCCCCCTCGGCTGCTATTTTTTTTTTTTCTTTACTTCTTTAAAACTGATCTTGAATGCATACATCCTCCAAACGCAGATCCCCTAATCCTATGGAATAATTCAGCTCCGTGAATGCACTCGGAGTCCTAGATGACCACTTTATAAGGCAGTCCCTCTGATTTGGGAGGTCGCAGTCTACCTGAGACACTCGAGGAGGCAGAAAGGGGACTTGTGCTTCGCACCAGCGCCTCTGCCGAGGGGCGCACTGACACCAGGATGTCAGACAGGCTCAAGGAACGCAAAGTGAGTCCTTGCGCCCTGGTGGCGGAGGCGTGTGACTCGCTGACCCGCCACCTGGCTGGACTGCCGACAGAGACTGGGCCGCATAGGACTTGGCGTGTGGAAGAACCTTAAGTGATTTGGGAAGAGGGCGGAAATAAAACAAGGAGAGTCCTTACCGCGGAGAAGCTCGTAGGGGAAGCTGGCGGCCTCCCCAAGCCCCTGGCGCTCAGTTTGGCCCAGCGGTCAGAGAGAGCAGGGTGTCTGCAGAAAGGGAGTGCGCCACTCTGGCGAGAAGGGCCGGGGCTGCCTAGGCCCTGAGGCTGCGGTGCAAGGGTCCCTTTGGGGACTAAACTAGCGCCATGTCTCAGATAACTCCCTGGGCAAAGCCACCCTTAGCATAAAACCCTCTTTTCGCAGAGAACACCTGTTTCTCACAAAGTGATAGAAAAGCGGAGGAGGGACCGGATCAACCGCTGTTTGATTGAGCTGGGCAAGACAGTTCCCATGGCCCTGGCCAAGCAGGTAACGACCACAGCCCTAGCCACGCGCCGAACCTGGGCACCTTCGGTAGCCACAGCTGGCGGAAACGCCAGGCGCCCGCGGAGACAGCGGGTCTTGGGGTGGTCCTCGCTCCCCGGAGCTCTCAGTGAGCCGAGGCGTCTCTCTCGCGGTCCTCTCCAGGTAAGGTCGTGCCCGCCGGCCTGATAGGGTTCGTCTACCAGCGCAGGGCTCCTGCAAGTGTCTTTCCTCTTGCAGAGTTCCGGGAAGCTTGAGAAGGCGGAGATCCTGGAAATGACCGTTCAGTACCTAAGAGCGCTGCACTCCGCGGATTTTCCTCGGGGAAGGGAGAAAGGTGGGCTGAGTTAGGGACTGGGAACTTTGGGTGGGAGTGCGCGCCACACCTAGACCTGAGCGCGGGGAGGGGAGTAAAGTCGCGTCGGTTCCCGAAAGACCCCTGGACCGAAGCTGCGGGTGCGGAGAGGGCGGGCATCCCCCTAAAGCTGCTCTCGGGTGGAGTAACAGAAAGGGTTCAGAGGCCCCTTAGGCGAAGTGGGTGTGGTCCGCTTCTTTTGAAACACTTGCTGGAATTTCTCCTGTCACTAGACAATGGAGAGGACAGACGGTGGGGACTTTCAAAGGGAACTTTGGCCAGCAAATGTGGTGGGAGAAGCCCGGCGCCCACCTCGGGCCCCATGGGGAGCGGGTTGCTCAGGGGGGTTTCGTTCTGGCAATCTTGCTTGCTTCTCCAGCAGAACTTCTGGCAGAGTTCGCTAATTACTTTCACTACGGCTACCACGAGTGCATGAAGAACCTGGTGCACTACCTCACCACGGTGGAGAGGATGGAAACCAAGGACACCAAGTACGCGCGCATCCTTGCGTTCCTGCAGTCCAAGGCCCGCCTGAGCGCGGAGCCCGCCTTCTCGCCGCTGGCTCCGCTGCCGGAACCGGATTTCTCCTATCAGCTGCACGCGGGGACCCCAGATTTCGCCGGCCACAGCCCCAGCGAGGCCGCTGTGTTCCCGCAGGGCGCTGCCCCGGGGCCTTTCCCTTGGCCGCATGGGGCAGCCCGCAACCCCGCTCTGCCCTACCTCCCCAGCGCGCCGGTGCCGCTCCAGAGCCCGGCGCAGCAGCACAGCCCTTTCCTGACGCCGGTGCAGGGCCTAGACCGGCACTACCTCAACCTGATCGGCCACGCCCATCCCAGCGCCCTCAACATCCACACGCCCCAACACCCCCCGGTGCTTTGACGCCCACCTGCCCGCTAGACTGCTCCGCGCTTTGGGCGCCGTTTGGGAGACGTGTTGTACATACTGTATATATGTAAATATTCTGTCAACAAAAAAACCGGGGGTGTGGGGAGAGGAGCAAAAGCGAAATTGTCTTCTGAAGGATCTCCCCTTGGGAATAAAACTTTCTTGAAAGACCCAGAGAGGTGGGTTTCTTTGTTATCTCCGGCTCATACACAACCCATCCCCTTCCAGATGCCCAGGCTGCCAGGCTGGCAGGTGACAAGGTGATGGCCCTCAGTGTTTGGGCTGGGAAGGGGCAGGGCTGTCGCGGAATAGGGAGAGGAGGGAGGCTAAATGGAGGCTTTAACAAGCAGCGGGGGCGTAGCTTGGGGTGGGATTCGGGGCTTTAAGAGCATTAGAGACTGCAACCGCCTGCTCACCTTGGGGTTTTGCTTAGGAGGTGGAGAGGAACAGAACACTTAGCTCTCAGAATACTCAAAGCGAAGGACCCGCCCTAAACAGCTTGTTTGCGCCTTTCTGTAGCTTGGCACCGCCGCTTTTCCTATCTGAAGTTAGGCGCGCGCGCGCGCCAGCCCGCCTAGCTGCAATGCAGCGAAACCTAGGCCTGCTGCTAACAGCTGACAGCGCCGCCTTAACAAGTTAAAAAATAATTGTGTGGATCAATAATGTCCTGAGTTAGGACTTAGAAACAACATCCATTGAAGTTTTCCGACCCTTTTCGGATGACAAGCGCCTTTTGTGCACAGCCCTGCAGAGCTGCCGCGCGCCAGGCGCCAGAAGAGGCCGGCGCAGACTGAGCTGGATGGAGGATGCGCTTGGCGGAGCGAATCCCCTGAACTCGCTCGGATTCTCGGCCTGGATAGAAATCCTTTTCCTTCTCCCCCCTGGGATTTTTTTTTTTTAAATATTACTATTCCATCCAGAACACGGTGAAACAAAAGTCTGGAGTCTGTGGAGGCCTTGGCTAGTGATCTTTTAGGTAGTTGTAGTTCTTAGTTTCTTTGGGTTGATCCCTTAAAACAGGGATACATTTTAAAAAGCAAGCCAAAATCTTATTCTTCTAACACTGAAACAGCAAGATGGGATCCATGTGGTTTTGTGTAAACAGGGGGAAAAAAACCCAACAAGGTGTCCAGACACTCAGAGTTGTGGGGATTTATTTTTTTTCATCAGTGATTTTTTTTTCTTTAAACTTCTGTTCACGTTGTTTTTGACATCTTCTAAATAATTTGAAACTGTTTTGCACTGTTTTCCTGTTTCCAGCGGCCTTTTACCTGAAGTACAGTGAGGTGGTTTCCCTTCTCTCAGTACATTAATTTATTCCATTTCTCTGGACAGGGATTAAGAGAGCTCTGATCTAGTCTGTTTGCTGAGGTCATGGGATTAGGATGGGCTGCGATTTGTAAACCATCCAGCATCATTACACAGCCACAAGAAATAAAATGCTTCACTACATCTTCCATACAACGAAATACATATTATATGTATTTTAAGGAACCTGGAAATTGTAGACAATGTCTTACATATCAGGGATTTTTGAAATAACTTATCTGTAAAATGTGAGTCATCTCCTTCCCTTGGAACTGATAGAGTTGCAGCATGGAAGCGAATTTGAGAGCAGGCAGCCTTTCTGGATAACGAATACACAGAGAACAACATGGATAAAAACGAATTATGCAGAAAAGGGAGAGTGGACGGTGCCCATTATAGGAACACATGTCTTACACCCATTTTCATCAGCACTGGACACAGAATATGAAGAAGGCCTTTCAGAGTGTTTTCCCCCTCTGAGCATTAAGCCAATCTGAATTCTCTTTGGCAGTGAAGCATTAAAGATATAGCGTTACCCTGGAAATATAAATTATTAATATATTCAGCATTTTTGTCACTTCTCAACTGTTAACCAAATTAGATGAAACTTTCTTTTGCTAAGTAGATTTTCTCTTTGGGATTAGCTTTGGGAATGCACAGGGCCACCACAGTAAAAACTTTGGTCATTTACATATAATTTTGCGAACTTCCACTGGTCCATGACAGTCTTTGTACCTCAAATGTTGGTATTCTTGATTTTTTTTTTTTCTCATTTAACTGTGGAGGATAAAACCCTGCTTTGGACTTACAATGACTTTAGGATAAAAGTCTCCCTCCCCTTTCTTTCTCTGTGGGGTGTGTGTGTGTGTGTGTGTGTGTGTGTTGTGTCTTTTCCTAAACTTTCATCCAAAGTCCCAATTCTCTGGGCTTGACCAAAAGTCAAACCAAGGATAGTCTGACTCTGCAAAAGATTTAAAATGTCACAACAAAATGGGATTGATTCAAACCACATTGTGACTTTAATGTGATCTTCCTGCACTTTCTCTAACAACACACTACTTCCAACCTCCTTGTCCCAGACCCCCCTACCTCTGAGTCTCTTATGCCCAATCCCTTTGCTCTTTCTTTAAGTAAGTTGTATAGTAATGGTTTCCAAGAGAGGCCCAACCAAACCCAGAAATAACAAAAAACAAAAATCAGTGGGTTTGGCTGGAGGTAAGCCATTGTGATCCTCTGAAAGGAGCAAGCTCTTGTTCCTTGGTCTTCATCCTTGAGTGGGCAAGAATAAAAATAATCATCCCCATGAAATCAAAGGTTTTCTCTAGGGGTTTGAGGCACAAAGCTTATAGCTAGTGCTTCGGGTCTGTCCCCGTGGCTCTGCAGAGCCAGAACTAGTAGCTTCCAGGCACTACAGCCACCCTGCCAAAAGGGCAGTAATACAGAGCTCACTTGTGCTTCCAAGCGTTGTTAAACAAAGCCAGCCCCACGTATAGTAGGGGCCCCTGTGGTCTGGACTGCTAGATGCCAGGAAAGGAAGGTGGAGGAGCTGTTATTTTAAGTGCTTACGCCCACAAAGGTATGAAGTTTGTAGGAATCTGGTCACAGGTGTCTGCATGGAGCCACCCACCAAGGGAAGGATGGATATGGCCCACGTAGTAGGAGCTCAGTCAATATTTGCAGAATGACTAAATGAATTGCCTAACAGTGATGAACCTCTTATAATTTTCCATCAGCTCCTCTCTAAAACTCTTGTTTCTGTCCTCAATCCCTCCTGTCACAAGAGACAAGAATGAAACTGTACAATCACCCAGAAATCTAGGGTGTAGTCACACACATTGTGAGCACTGTCAGAAGGAACAATTGCCTTGCCTTTGCCTAGAAATTACAACCGTGGTCTGGTGGCAAGAGACACTGTCTGGCTTGCTGGCCTGCTTGCTGCAAAGGTTGACTCTTCCTACAGACCCAGCTAAACACAAATCCAGGGCTCAGATGCAGAGGTAGCCTCATCGGGTTCTGGCACTCCCACACAGTAAGTTCCAAGGCTGAATGTCCTTGGCCCTCACTCTCCTTTAGTTAGTCAGAGTATGGCTTCTAGAACCAAACTCTTGATTTGCCTAGATGTAGAATACACTGCTCAGGCTCTCCAGGTCAATTTCATCATCTGTGACATTTATATGATAAACAAATTAAAAGTCCATATCTCCTCAAAGTGGTGGCCCTCTGGGGGTTGAGGCAGGAGCACTGCCACCACCAGTTCAAGATTGGCATACACTACAGAGGAAGACTCTGTCTCAAGAAAACAACACAGATGCATATCTCTTGAGTTGAGGTCAAGTTTAAGGGAGTTAGTACACTCAACTCACTCTGGGCAGTGCTGAAGACACAATGGGTGCTCAATCAATTCTAGCTATTTTAGTTTATTTTCTCCTCCCTTGCAAAGAATCAGAGCCATGGGGCCACCTAAGATAAAAGTCAAAATACCCAGGCAAATCATAAAAATGGTTAATCTCAAGACTTTGCTTGAGCCCCAAGATAATTTTCTTTGTTTAGGACAAACGGAAGTAGGGATCTATATTTCCTTTTTTAAATCAGATTATATCAGTACATTTTAGATATACATAATGTTCACGTTCATCGTAGAGATTTGTACCTGTACATGCTATAACTTGATTCTTTTTTCCTCATTCCCTTCTCCTCTCTTCAACCCCTCTCCCCTCCCCATTTATAAACTTCTTTTCCCTTCTTTCCTACTACCCCACCCATTTTTCCTCTCCCCACTTGAACGCTTGTTTCCTATTTCACAATATCTGTCATACATTTCAGTTCTTATTTACATTTTCAGTTTCTCAGACCATGGAAACAGTGTGATATTTACACATGTCTGTCTGATTTATTTTACTTAAGAGCATGGTCTTGAGGTGCACCCATTAACTTAGGAATGTCTCAAGTACATCATACTTCTTTATGGCAGAGTAGTGCTCCAGTGAATAAAAATACCCACATCTTTTTTATCCACTTATTCTCCAGTTAATGGCATCTGGGCTGTTTCCAAGACTTTCTATTACAAGCTGTACTGCTATAAGCATGGATGTGCATATATCTCTGTGGTTTGATGCTTTTAATTCTTTTTTGAAGAGACCAAGGAAGGGAATATCTGGGGCAAATGTAACTTCCAGTCCTATGTTTTTGAGGAATCTCCACACAAATTTCCACAGTGGTTGTACCAGTCTAAACTCCCACCAAAGGTGGAGGAGGGGTCCTTTTTCCCTGCGTCCCCTACAGCATTTGTTATTGGCTGATTCCTTAGTGATACCTATTCTTCCTGGGGTGAGATGGAATCTCAGGGTTGTTTTAATTTGCATCTCTTGAATTACCATGATGTGGAACATTTTTTTCCTACATTTATTTGCCCTTTGTACTTCTTCCCTGGAGAAATATGTATTCATCTAAGATGCCCATTTTTTAAAATTCTATCTTTCAATTTGGAGGGGGTCTGATTTTCTTTTTGAGTTTTTTCATATGTTCTCAATAGTAATATTTTGTCTGAGGAACAATTGGCAAAGTTTTTTCCCAGTTGTCTCTTTGCTCTGTTGCGGTCTCTCTTCCTAAGATCTCTCGTTCTACCCTAAGATTTATCCTGGGGCTCTGTGTCCTGTGACAAGCTATGACTGGTCAGAGCCCCTTAATAAATTTGGAGTGTTATTTCTAAATATTCTTTAATAAAATGTAATAATTACATTTTACATATTTTATTCTACATATTCTAAATATGTACAATAGCATACTTATTCTACATATTTGTAGAATAAGTATGCTATTTCAATACATATAAACTGTATGAGGATTATGTCAGGACAATCACTAAACATTTGTACTTTTTAAAATTCATTGTGATTTGACACATAACAATTGTACACCTTCGTGGGGCATAGCGTGACAGGTCAATGTCTGTTTATATACAATGTATAAATCTAATCAGGGATATAGGATATCCATCACCAAGTTATTGATCATTGCTTTGTGTCAGGAACATTCAAAATGCTCTCAACTAGCTATTTCTAAGTACACAGTTATTTTCGACCTAGTTTCCCTACTGTGTTACATAAATGCTTGAGGTCACTTTCCTACCCCCAGGCTTTTCTGTGGCCCTCCCACCACTCCTCTTCCAGTCTCATAACCATACATCTCATCCCACATATCTTCTACTTCTGTGGGATAAACTTTGGAGCTTCCATATGTCTCACATTTTTAAAATACAGAAATATGCTACTTGTTTATCAATAAAATTCTGAAAAAAAAAAAGCTACAACTCTTGTTGCATAGGTCCTGCTTTACCTTGGTCTTAACCATCCAG